>JAUCBJ010000063.1:0-32609 GCA_032718475.1 Nemertoderma westbladi | reverse complement strand
TACCCCTACATGCACGCATGCGCTGTTGTTTAGTGTGCATGCTACTACTGTATGTTGAAAAACCAGCTGGTCAATCTAATCCTACAGTTTTATGAATTACGCTTTCGCCTGATTGGTTTACACAAATCTTCCTTCCCCTGCTTTCGCTTACCATATAAAAAGTGAACATGAAACATACCCCTCCCTTACTTCTACCGCTAGTTGTAAATCGACTTTGTTTATATTTGTTTGTACACAAATTTTTTTAACGTATAAATTAACATTTGTTTATTTTTACCAATTAATTATTAATTAAATTACAATTACAGAACAATTCCGAATCACAATAACATCTACCAGTGGGCTATTATTTGTACATTATACAATAATATGGAGTCTGGGTACCTACTACTGTATAATAATAAGTATTGTTCATACGCATATTCTTTTAAAGGTCATCTCTTCAATCACAGTTACCTTCACAGCTAATTCAAGAGCTTTAGTTTTAAATACTTTTGGTTTGATAATTATAATGATAAATTCAAAGTTCAATATTTCGGCAAAATACTGATATACTTTCGACCAATATACCTATGGTACTGTGTCCTGTGGTACTCAATACAACATTAATAATACGATAATGAATAAATTAAGTTTTTTTAGTTAAAATCAACCCCCCCCCCCCCCCCGGATACTCCCATGCTGTAAAACAATAGATTAGCCGTAACGCGACAATTAGCGGTAACGCGACTTTTTGAGTAGACGCGACTATTCAAGTCGCTTTACGGCTACTCTGAAAATTAGCCGTAACGCGACTTTCCGTAACGCCACATTAGCCGTACCGCCACTGCGCCATATTTAAACTATGAATTTTTATCTACCGACTTTCTGCCGTTATATTTAACTTTGCATTGCAGATGCAGTATATTCCCATGTGAAGAATACCAGGTTTTCACTTAGAACCAGAACCAGAACCAGGGGCGTCGCGTCACCCCTGCGACCCCAGCACTCCAGGGGGGCTCCAGGGGGGCTCCAGAGAGGCTCCAGGGGGGCTCCAGGGGTTAGAAAAGCCTGCTATTATAACCTGTAACTTTCCTTTAAAATGTACGTTAAATTGTGAATATCGAAATTAAATATTCGCGAAATTAAGTTAATATGTGAAAATAGGCTGAAACGACACCCCAATTGGTAATATGCGCACTGTATAGGGGGCGCATGATGATGCTGCGACGCCACTGCCTAGAACCAAGGTTACAGTTACAGATGGGCTGAATCTAACCAAAACAATAAACTGAATTTAGTATCTGTATAGGTTATAAGATGGAAATATGTGCTTTTAAAATACTTGATAGTTGGTAACGATAAATAAAAAGATAGATACATTCTTCATATATAAATTTTCATCCAAATTCCGACCGAAAAGTTAAAACCTGGTATTATTCACATGGGCGACCTATTTCGTTTACTCCTATCGGTTTTTGCTCAGGCTAGATTTCCAACTTGGACAACTAACCGTTAGAAATATCTGTCTGACTCTCTAAACTGCTCATTTCCCTCAATTGGTAATGATAGGCCTACTGTTTTTTATTTGGTTATAAAAGCGCGTTTCTGTAAAATGCACTGCTGCACTTCTCCATTTGTAACGAAATTGTTTATTGTTTTGGTTCGAAGTTGAATAGCCCAAATATTTAAATAGACAGCAGTCTCTCTGATGTCATGCCAGTACAACAGCCAGTGACTAATACAGTAAGTGACTATGTTTCCTGGACACGGTGTACTGTATAAAAGCAGCTTTCAATGCTTGTTGGTTATTAGGTTTTTGTGGCATGGCCCATGGTTCATCCATCATGACCATAATATGCGAATTGAGATTGAATTTTAATATAAAGTGCGAAACACTGCGGTGGTATTTTTTGTGATTGTGTATGATTGAGATATTTCAGCTAAATTAATAGAGATACAAGATACATGGAATTCCAGATAACGTCACAGCGTGACATAATTATTTTGTAGCTGAAACCCATTTTTGCGGAATATAAATGTTGAAATTTGATAGTCGCATGAACTTTAAAAACACTGTAGATTCAATATTCAACACACGTATTCGCGCAAACTTAATTCTACTAAACGAGTACAATAAATTAATAAATGACAGATCAGCTGAGGTAACTTTGTGGTAGCCAAAACGGTCGGTATTTTATTGACTTTATCAAAGCCTTTGATTAGGTCGGCAGCCTACTTTTCTATTATATGAAATAATCACTTAGGAATCAAATGATTTACACGGATTAGCGCAAGGCATGGACAACTAAATACCGACATTCCATTGTCGACGGGCTACCACTTTAAAATGCGTCAACTGCGTTTGGCTCTATAAGAGGGCAGCTTAACAATTACTGTACTGTACATTACTTATTATTTTATCACGGATTTCGCCAATAGTACTTGAACGTCAAACGGCTGCTTAACTTGTATTACTATTAATATTATGATTAATAATTATTCTGACAACCGGCACAATGCACAACAATAAGGACTTTATCTCCCTCCGATAATATGCCGCTCTGTCTTCTGTGGCAGAGACAGGGGGAGGGGGGGGGGGGGGGGGGGGGGGGGACTGGACGTAAAACCCGCCTTGGCGAATTAATATCGCGCCTCAATGTTAAATTCTCAATTTAGGGAAAGGAGCAGGTTACATTGGAACGATATTTTAACCAAAACAATAAACTGAACTCAATAGAACAGTTTACAGTTTTATTTTTGCTCATAAAATCTGAATTTTTATTACGTCAAGTCCCCCCCCCCCCCCCCCCCCTATCTGCTGTGGCAATAATGACATACACCTTCTGCCTACAGAGCTATGTTGTCTCTGTAATCTGCTCCTTTACTTTCCTTTTATTTTTTATTATTTTTTTTTGTTTATTTTTGACTAGAAAAGCCCGCCTCAAGAGAAGATATAATTTTGTTGGATATAAATCCGTTTGGAATGTGAAGTTACACATTTATCACGAACTCTGGACGTACTATGTAGTAGAAGCAGATCACTATTATAGTGGACAAGTGGTGTTTTCCTACAGTCATACCGAGAAACTAAAGGGACTTGAATTTGATGAAAATTGGCCTACATTTTTAACATGTGCGCCCAAGAACTAGTGGCGAAATATTAGTTTGTATGAATGATTTTGAGCTTTCGGATTTTTTAATATTATTTTCCATTAATTAGGCTATATTTATAGAACTATAATTGTTAATAATTAATATACAAAGTTATTTGTGGTTTTTTGTAATAATTTTCACATTAACACATTTAAACCTTTAATGGCTGATAAAGTTCGCAGTAAAATCTCCAAACAGGCGTTGAAGGAACGTTTTCGAAGTAAACCGGCCAGCGAAAGCATTGTTACTATAACAACTACCACAGAAACTGATGATGAAGACACTCCGTCGCCTAGAACATCACCACTTCTTTCCCCAAAAACATTCCTTTTGAATTATTTATCGATCCCAGAAGGGCCTCTGACTTCCGGATCCACCCCAACTCTGAACTCATTGTCTCCGGACCGCGGACGACGGCAACTCCACCCGCCGCGCATTAAGGAGAGACGGACCATGTCTCGGAGCCCAGTAGGTGAGACAGTATTTAATCGAGAGTTCAGTATTTGAGTCAGTAATTACTCGAGAGTTCAGTAGGTAAGTCAGTAATTACTCGAGATGTCAGTAAGTGAGTCAGTAATTACTCGAGAGTTCAGCAAGTGAGTCAGTAATTACTCGAGAGTTCAGTAGGTGAGTCAGTTTAATTACTCGAGAGTTCAGTAGGTGAGTCAGTAATTACTCGAGAGTTCAGTATCTCATTCAGTAATTACTCGAGAGTTCAGTAGGTGAGTCAGTAATTACTCGAGAGTTCAGTATGTGAGTCAAAAATTACTCGAGAATTCAGTATGTGAGTCAGTAATTACACGAGAGTTCAGTATGTGAGTCAGTATTTAATCGAGAGTTTAGTAGGTGAGTCAGTAATTACTCGAGAGTTCAGTATGTGAGTCAGTAATTACTCGAGAGTTTAGTAGGTGAGTCAGTAATTACTCGAGAGTTCAGCAAGTGAGTCAGTAATTACTCGAGAGTTCAGTAGGTGAGTCAGTTTAATTACTCGAGAGTTCAGTAGGTGAGTCAGTAATTACTCGAGAGTTCAGTATCTCATTCAGTAATTACTCGAGAGTTCAGTAGGTGAGTCAGTAATTACTCGAGAGTTCAGTATGTGAGTCAGTAATTACTCGAGACTTCAGGAAGTGAGTCAGTAATTACTCAAGAATTTAGTAGGTGAGTCAGTAATTACAGGAGAGTTCAGTAGGTAAGTCAGTAATTACACGAGAGTTCAGTAGGTGTGTCAGTAATTACTCGAGAGTTCAGTAGGCGAGTCAGTAATTATTCGAAAGTTCAGTAGGTGAGTTAGAATTACTCGAGAGTTCAGAAGGTGAGTCAGTAATTACTCGAGACTTCAGGAAGTGAGTCAGTAATTACTCAAGAATTTAGTAGGTGAGTCAGTAATTACAGGAGAGTTCAGTAGGTAAGTCAGTAATTACACGAGAGTTCAGTAGGTGAGTTAATAATTATTCGAGAGTTCAGTGGGTGAGTCAATAACTATTCGAGAGTGCAGTAGGTGAGTTATTACTTACTCGAGAGTTCGGTAGGTGAGTCAGTAATTACTGGAGAGTTCAGTAGGTAAGTCAGTAATTACACGAGAGTTCAGTAGGTGTGTCAGTAATTACTCGAGAGTTCAGTAGGCGAGTCAGTAATTATTCGAAAGTTCAGTAGGTGAGTTAGAATTACTCGAGAGTTCAGAAGGTGAGTCAGTAATTATTCGAGACTTCAGGAAGTGAGTCAGTAATTACTCAAGAATTTAGTAGGTGAGTCAGTAATTACAGGAGAGTATAGTAGGTGTGTCAGTAATTACTCGAGAGTTCAGTAGGTGAGTTAATAATTATTCGAGAGTTCAGTGGGTGAGTCAATAACTATTCGAGAGTGCAGTAGGTGAGTTATTACTTACTCGAGAGTTCGGTAGGTGAGTCAGTAATTACTGGAGAGTTCAGTAGGTAGGTCAGTAATTACACGAGAGTTCAGTAGGTGTGTCAGTAATTTCTTGAGAGTTCAGTAGGTGAGTTAGTAATTATTCGAAAGTTCAGTAGGTGAGTCAGTAATTATTCGAGAGTTCAGTAGGTGAGTCAGTAATTACTCAAGAGTTCAGTAGGCTAGTCAGTAATTATTCGAAAGTTCAGTAGGTGAGTCAGTAATTATTCGAGAGTTCAGTAGGTGTGTCAGTAATTACTCGAGAGTTCAGTAGGTGAGTTAATAATTATTCGAGAGTTCAGTAGGTGAGTCAATAACTACTCGAGAGTGCAGTAGGTGAGTCAGTGATTACTCGAGAGTTCAGTAGGCGAGTAAGTAATTACTCGAGAGTTCAGTAGGCTAGTCAGTAATTACGAAAGTCCAATAGGTGAGTCAGTAATTACTCGAGAGTTCAGTAGGCGAGTAAGTAATTACTCGAGTTCAGTAGGTGAGTCAGTAATTACTCGAGAGTTCAGTAGGCGAGTAAGTAATTACTCGAGAGTTCAGTAGGTGAGTTATTACTTACTCGAGAGTTCGGTAGGTGAGTCAGTTTAATTACTCGAGAGTTAAGTAGGTGAGTCAGAACTACACGAGAGTTCAGGAGGTGAGTCAGTAATTACTCGACAGATCAGTAGGTGAGTTTGTAATTATTCGAGAGTTCAGTAGGTGAGTCAGTAATTATTCGAAAGTTCAGTAGGTGAGTCAGTAATTACTCGAGACTTCAGGAAGTGAGTCAGTATTTACTCGAGAATTCAGTAGGTGAGTCAGTAATTACTCGAGAGTTCAGTAGGCGAGTCAGTAATTATTCGAAATTCAGTAGGTGAGTCAATAACTACTCGAGAGTGCAGTAGGTGAGTTATTACTTACTCGAGAGTTCGGTAGGTGAGTCAGTGATAACTCCAGAGTTCAGTAGGTGAGTCAGCAACTACTCGAGAGTTCAGTAGGTGAGTCAGTAATTACTGGAGAGTTTAGTAGGTAAGTCAGTAATTACTCCAGAGTTCAGTAGATGAGTCAGTAATTACTGGAGAGTTTAGTAGGTGAGTCAGCAACTACTCGAGAGTTCATTAGATGAGTCAGTAATTATTGGAGAGTTTAGTAGGTGAGTCAGCAATTACTCCAGAGTTCAGTAGTTGATTCAGTAACCACCCGAGTCCAGGAGGGGAGAAAGTAATTACGCGAGAGTTCAGTAGGCGAGTCAGTAATTACTGGAGAGTTCAGTAGGTAAGTCAGTAATTACACGAGAGTTCAGTAGGCGAGTCAGTAATTATTACTGGAGTGTTCAGTTAGTGAGTCAGCAACTACTCGAGAGTTTAGTAGGTGAGTCAGTAATTACTGGAGAGTTCAGTAGGTGAGTCAGTAATTACTTGAGAGTTTAGTAGGTGAGTCAGTAATTACTGGAGAGTTCAGTAGGCGTGTCAGTAATTATTCGAAAGTTCAGTAGGTGAGTCAATAATTACTCGAGAGTTCAGTAGGTGAGTCAGTAATTACTGGAGAGTTTAGTAGGTGAGTCAGTAATTACTGGAGAGTTCAGTAGGCGTGTCAATAATTATTCGAAAGTTCAGTAGGCGAGTCAGTAATAACTCGAGAATTCAGTAGCTGAGTCAGCAACTACTCGAGAGTTCAGTAGGTGAGTCAGTAATTACTGGAGAGTTTAGTAGATGAGTCAGTAATTATTGGAGAGTTTAGTAGGTGAGTCAGTAATTACTGGAGAGTTCAGTAGGCCTGTCAGTAATTATTCGAAAGTTTAGTAGGTGAGTCAGTAATTACTGGAGAGTTTAGTAGGTGAGTCAGTAATTACTGGAGAGTTTAGTAGATGAGTCAGTAATTACTCGAGAGTTCAGTAGGCGAGTAAGTAATTACTCGAGAGTTCAGTAGGCTAGTCAGTAATTACGAAAGTCCAGTAGGTGAGTCAGTAATTACTCGAGAGTTCAGTAGGCGAGTAAGTAATTACTCGAGAGTTCAGTAGGTGAGTTATTACTTACTCGAGAGTTCGGTAGGTGAGTCAGTTTAATTACTCGAGAGTTAAGTAGGTGAGTCAGAATTATACGAGAGTTCAGGAGGTGAGTCAGTAATTACTCGAGGGATCAGTAGGTGAGTTTGTAATTACTCGAGAGTTCAGTAGGCTAGTCAGTAATTACGAAAGTCCAGTAGGTGAGTCAGTAATTACTCGAGACTTCAGGAAGTGAGTCAGTTTAATTACTCGAGAGTTCAGTAGGTGAGTCAGTAATTACTCGAGAGTTCAGTATCTCATTCAGTCATTACTCGAGAGTTCAGTAGGTGAGTCAGTTTAATTACTCGAGAGTTCAGTATGTGAGTCAGTAATTACTGGAGAGTTTAGTAGGTAAGTCAGTAATTACTCGAGAGTCCAGTATGTGAGTCAGTAATTACTCGAGAGTTCAGTAGGTGAGTCAGTAATTACTCGAGATGTCAGTAAGTGAGTCAGTAATTACTCGAGAGTTCAGCAAGTGAGTCAGTAATTACTCGAGAGTTCAGTAGGTGAGTCAGTTTAATTACTCGAGAGTTCAGTAGGTGAGTCAGTAATTACTCGAGAGTTCAGTATCTCGTTCAGTAATTACTCGAGAGTTCAGTAGGTGAGTCAGTAATTACTCGAGAGTTCAGTATGTGAGTCAGTAATTATTCGAGAATTCAGTATGTGAGTCAGTAATTACACGAGAGTTCAGTATGTGAGTCAGTCTTTAATCGAGAGTTTAGTAGGTGAGTCAGTAATTACTCGAGAGTTCAATATGTGAGTCAGTAATTACTCGAGAGTTTAGTAGGTGAGTCAGTAATTACTCGAGAGTTCAGCAAGTGAGTCAGTAATTACTCGAGAGTTCAGTAGGTGAGTCAGTAATTACTCGAGAGTTCAGTATCTCATTCAGTAATTACTCGAGAGTTCAGTAGGAGAGTCAGTAATTACTCGAGAGTTCAGTATGTGAGTCAGTAATTACTCGAGACTTCAGGAAGTGAGTCAGTAATTACTCAAGAATTTAGTAGGTGAGTCAGTAATTACAGGAGAGTTCAGTAGGTAAGTCAGTAATTACACGAGAGTTCAGTAGGTGTGTCAGTAATTACTCGAGAGTTCAGTAGGCGAGTCAGTAATTATTCGAAAGTTCAGTAGGTGAGTTAGAATTACTCGAGAGTTCAGAAGGTGAGTCAGTAATTACTCGAGACTTCAGGAAGTGAGTCAGTAATTACTCAATAATTTAGTAGGTGAGTCAGTAATTACAGGAGAGTTCAGTAGGTAAGTCAGTAATTACACGAGAGTTCAGTAGGTGTGTCAGTAATTACTCGAGAGTTCAGTAGGTGAGTTAATAATTATTCGAGAGTTCAGTGGGTGTGTCAGTAATTACTCGAGAGTTCAGTAGGTGAGTTAATAATTATTCGAGAGTTCAGTAGGTGAGTCAATAACTACTCGAGAGTGCAGTAGGTGAGTCAGTAATTACTCGAGAGTTCAGTAGGCGAGTAAGTAATTACTCGAGAGTTCAGTAGGCTAGTCAGTAATTACGAAAGTCCAGTAGGTGAGTCAGTAATTACACGAGAGTTCATTAGGTGTGTCAGTAATTACTTGAGAGTTCAGTAGGTGAGTTAGTAATTATTCGAAAGTTCAGTAGGTGAGTCAGTAATTATTCGAGAGTTCAGTAGGTGAGTCAGTAATTACTCAAAAGTTCAGTAGGCTAGTCAGTAATTATTCGAAAGTTCAGTAGGTGAGTCAGTAATTATTCGAGAGTTCAGTAGGTGTGTCAGTAATTACTCGAGAGTTCAGTAGGTGAGTTAATAATTATTCGAGAGTTCAGTAGGTGAGTCAATAACTACTCGAGAGTGCAGTAGGTGAGTCAGTAATTACTCGAGAGTTCAGTAGGCGAGTAAGTAATTACTCGAGAGTTCAGTAGGCTAGTCAGTAATTACGAAAGTCCAGTAGGTGAGTCAGTAATTACTCGAGAGTTCAGTAGGCGAGTAAGTAATTACTCGAGTTCAGTAGGTGAGTCAGTAATTACTCGAGAGTTCAGTAGGCGAGTAAGTAATTACTCGAGAGTTCAGTAGGTGAGTTATTACTTACTCGAGAGTTCGGTAGGTGAGTCAGTTTAATTACTCGAGAGTTAAGTAGGTGAGTCAGAATTACACGAGAGTTCAGGAGGTGAGTCAGTAATTACTCGAGAGATCAGTAGGTGAGTTTGTAATTATTCGAGAGTTCAGTAGGTGAGTCAGTAATTATTCGAAAGTTCAGTAGGTGAGTCAGTAATTACTCGAGACTTCAGGAAGTGAGTCAGTATTTACTCGAGAATTCAGTAGGTGAGTCAGTAATTACTCGAGAGTTCAGTAGGCGAGTCAGTAATTATTCGAAATTCAGTAGGTGAGTCAATAACTACTCGAGAGTGCAGTAGGTGAGTTATTACTTACTCGAGAGTTCGGTAGGTGAGTCAGTGATAACTCCAGAGTTCAGTAGGTGAGTCAGCAACTACTCGAGAGTTCAGTAGATGAGTCAGTAATTACTGGAGAGTTTAGTAGGTAAGTCAGTAATTACTCCAGAGTTCAGTAGATGAGTCAGTAATTACTGGAGAGTTTAGTAGGTGAGTCAGCAACTACTTGAGAGTTCAGTAGATGAGTCAGTAATTATTGGAGAGTTTAGTAGGTGAGTCAGCAATTACTCCAAAGTTCAGTAGTTGAGTCAGTAACCACCCGGAGTCCAGGAGGGGAGAAAGTAATTACGCGAGAGTTCAGTAGGCGAGTCAGTAATTACTGGAGAGTTCAGTAGGTAAGTCAGTAATTACACGAGAGTTCAGTAGGCGAGTCAGTAATTATTACTGGAGAGTTCAGTTGGTGAGTCAGCAACTACTTGAGAGTTTAGTAGGTGAGTCAGTAATTACTGGAGAGTTCAGTAGGTGAGTCAGTAATTACTGGAGAGTTTAGTAGGTGAGTCAGTAATTACTGGAGAGTTCAGTAGGCGTGTCAATAATTATTCGAAAGTTCAGTAGGCGAGTCAGTAATAACTCGAGAATTCAGTAGCTGAGTCAGCAACTACTCGAGAGTTCAGTAGGTGAGTCAGTAATTACTGGAGAGTTTAGTAGATGAGTCAGTAATTACTGGAAAGTTTAGTAGGTGAGTCAGTAATTACTGGAGAGTTCAGTAGGCGTGTGAGTAATTATTCGAAAGTTTAGTAGGTGAGTCAGTAATTACTGGAGAGTTTAGTAGGTGAGTCAGTAATTACTGGAGAGTTTAGTAGATGAGCCAGTAATTACTCGAGAGTTCAGTAGGCGAGTAAGTAATTACTCGAGAGTTCAGTAGGCTAGTCAGTAATTACGAAAGTCCAGTAGGTGAGTCAGTAATTACTCGAGAGTTCAGTAGGCGAGTAAGTAATTACTCGAGTTCAGTAGGTGAGTCAGTAATTACTCGAGAGTTCAGTAGGCGAGTAAGTAATTACTCGAGAGTTCAGTAGGTGAGTTATTACTTACTCGAGAGTTCGGTAGGTGAGTCAGTTTAATTACTCGAGAGTTAAGTAGGTGAGTCAGAATTACACGAGAGTTCAGGAGGTGAGTCAGTAATTACTCGAGAGATCAGTAGGTGAGTCAGTAATTACTGGAGAGTTCAGTAGGTGAGTCAGTAATTACTGGAGAGTTTAGTAGGTGAGTCAGTAATTACTGGAGAGTTCAGTAGGCGTGTCAGTAATTTTTCGAAAGTTCAGTAGGTGAGTCAATAATTACTCGAGAGTTCAGTAGGTGAGTCAGTAATTACTGGAGAGTTTAGTAGGTGAGTCAGTAATTACTGGAGAGTTCAGTAGGCGAGTCAGTAATTACTGGAGAGTTCAGTTGGTAAGTCAGCAACTACTCGAGAGTTTAGTAGGTGAGTCAGTAATTACTGGAGAGTTCAGTAGGTGAGTCAGTAATTACTGGAGAGTTTAGTAGGTGAGTCAGTAATTACTGGAGAGTTCAGTAGGCGTGTCAGTAATTATTCGAAAGTTCAGTAGGTGAGTCAATAATTACTCGAGAGTTCAGTAGGTGAGTCAGTAATTACTGGAGAGTTTAGTAGGTGAGTCAGTAATTACTGGAGAGTTCAGTAGGCGTGTCAATAATTATTCGAAAGTTCAGTAGGCGAGTCAGTAATAACTCGAGAATTCAGTAGCTGAGTCAGCAACTACTCGAGAGTTCAGTAGGTGAGTCAGTATTTACTGGAGAGTTTAGTAGATGAGTCAGTAATTACTGGAGAGTTTAGTAGGTGAGTCAGTAATTACTGGAGAGTTCAGTAGGCGTGTCAGTAATTATTCGAAAGTTTAGTAGGTGAGTCAGTAATTACTGGAGAGTTTAGTAGGTGAGTCAGTAATTACTGGAGAGTTTAGTAGATGAGTCAGTAATTACTGGAGAGTTTAGTAGGTGAGTCAGTAATTACTGGAGAGTTCAGTAGGCGTGTCAGTAATTATTCGAAAGTTCAGTAGGTGAGTCAGTAATAACTCGAGAATTTAGTAGGTGAGTCAGCAACTACTCGAGAGTTCAGTAGGTGAGTCAGTAATTACTGGAGAGTTTAGTAGGTGGATCAGTATTTACTGGAGAGTTTAGTAGGCGAGTCATTAATTACTGGAGAGTTTAGTAGATGAGTCAGTAATTACTGGAGAGTTTAGTAGGTGAGTCAGTAATTACTGGAGAGTTCAGTAGGCGTGTCAGAAATTATTCGAAAGTTCAGTAGGTGAGTCAGTAATAACTCGAGAATTCAGTAGGTGAGTCAGCAACTACTCGAGAGTTCAGTAGGTGAGTCAGTAATTACTGGAGAGTTTAGTAGGCGAGTCAGTAATTACTGGAGAGTTTAGTAGGTGAGTCATTAATTACTGGAGAGTTTAGTAGATGAGTCAGTAATTACTGGAGAGTTTAGTAGTTGAGTCAGTAATTATTGGAGAGTTTAGTAGGTGAGCCTAATTTAAAAAAGTACTGTACTTAGATTGCTTTGTGGATGGGTCCCAGCAGGTGTCTGAATGTCCGGGAAACTCACCTCACTGGATTCCATCCACAGAGGGGAGGAAAAACTGGGCTTCTGCGGAGCCACATTGCGTCATTCTCACGCCACAAGGACACAGACAACCGTTGAAATAAGTGCTTGACTGAGTCGGACACAGGAATGCCACGGCGCAGGGTCCACACCTGACACCCACACCCACACCTGACACCCACACACACACCTGACACCCACACACACACCTGACACCCACACCCACACCTGACACCTCCACACCCACACTCCTCAAAATGGGCAGCGAGTTTTCGCTCCCGGGCAATGGAGAGAGCATGTCCACGGTGTAGTGGCGGCTTGTAAGATGGTTCGGGAGATAACGGTGACGTCAAGGGCCATAGGTGGACCCCTCTTCCAATTTGGGAGGTACACATCAACAGGGCGAGAGATCAAGCCAGGGACTTCACTCCAGGGCGCTAGAGCAGCTGAAGGAAGCTAGCATTCCGAAGTGAATCATGGCGCGTGATCTTGTCTCCCTTGCCGCCACAGCCAACATGGTGTTCCCCGCCAAATGGGTCTGCAGGGGTGGAGAAGGTGGGGCAAGGTGAAGTTCCTGAAGACATGCGGACACCAAGCCAGTACCGGTTCCTTCTTATCCGTTTATATTATCCATCGCAAAAAACCCTATTATTAGCTGCAATGTGAACCTGACGTGAACCTGAAGGCTCTCTCATCCAAAGTTATCCAAGGTTCCCATTTATCCACCATCCATTTATCCATCGATGAAAGCCTGGGCTCGGGTTTGGCAGTTAGTGGCACAAATTCACCGTAGTGCCAGTGAATTAAGGTTTCATATATTATTTTGGTGAGAAAAAGTACGTTTAAACCACTAAAAACATTGTTAATGTTTGCGGTCATTTTGCGCCATTAACTCGGGTTGGGCTGGATGCAGCATTTAAAGCACTGCGCAGCACAAACAATGCTGCTCCATCTTGGGATCGAACCAGGGTCTCCTAATTGGAAGCCCACGAATGTCACCATTAAACCATGCGGCTGCTTTTAATAATATTACTATTAATATAATAATAATATTTAATAATATTACTATTAATATAATAATAATATTTAATAATATTACTGTTAATTATATTTTATAAAGTATTCAATACGTTTCCTATGATTTCACTAGTTACTCTTTTAAACTCTATAGTTTCATCGTTTTTTATTTAATTACTTTGTGCTTATTAAGTTATTTTAATTGCTATTCTTCTATTGTTAGTATTCAGTGTTAATTTAATGTTATAACATTCATGTTGTACACATGGTTAAGGGCATTTGCAATGGGAATTCTTTATTTTTCTACAGTTTTTCATTTTTGTCTCATATTCTATTCTATATATCCTGAGAATAAATTTTCCTCACTCATTTCATAACATTCCAAACCTTCCAAACATTCCAAATCAGAATTTAAATTGTCTATTTGATTACTTTCAATACTAGGAAATTTATTTGCAATGTCAAATTTCTGGGATTTCTCATCCTGTTTATTAATTGCCAATGAATGTCAAGGTTTTACCTGGCTTTGCTGGGGTAATGATAATAAAAGCGCTTTGAGTATGCTGAGCGTAGAAAAGCGCTATATAAATAACCAATATTATTATTATTATTATTATTAAGGTTGGGTGGTAGAATTTCATTACAATTTGACTAATTTATTGAACGGTGATTTACTCTATATTTTGGTTAATTACAGGCCGAAGGAGGGCGACAGAACCACAAACGTCGTTGATAGATTTGGAACCCAGAAGGATGTCTCTCAGCACGGAAGAAATGATGAAAAATAAACCGAGAAATAGTCGTTCCTCGTTTTCCGGTATAATGCAAGGCATGGATATGGCGTGGAACAATCTAATGGAACGGGACTCAAAGTTAGATACCACCTGTAAACTCTCAAACGATATGCGGCATTCAGCATCTGCATTCGCAGTTTTGTCGGCCAAACTGAAACATAAATATGAGAATTGATGTGTTTTCTGCGTGTCTTACATAATTCTATTATTGATTTATTTGACATTTTAATAGTTTTCCTTCTAACTCTGCTAATACTTAATTTGACAAACTTTTGCTTCGAGTTGTGCACGAAGGCCAAAGAAAGAATGTTTGGTTAAAAATATAATATAGTGGGCCTAGGATTTTTCGTTGTGGTAAACGTAACTAGGATTTTCCTTTTAGGTAAACCTAACATGAGCCTAAGAACAAAAAGTATATATAGCCATTAAAATTTAAGTATATTAAACAGTAAATATATATATATATGTATAATTGCTATTTACAGGTTATACAGTACTCTATATATGTGCTGTCCCATAGGTTGTGTTGTGAAATAAATCATCTTTCATATTGAATTAATTAATTTCAAGTTGATTGAACGCAATAATATCTACCGGTACATCTTGTTTTTGTTCGTTTAGAGCAATTGATTTCCAGATTGATTTTCGAGTAAATATTATAGTAATATTCTAATATATTCTACACCTGATTTTCATATTCTAAAATTTTCTAACAAATATTTATATGAATGATTGAATGAATACTACCTCTCCAACTCTCCATATCGTGGTGTTTCCTAAAATATAACTAACAGGTTTGTTTTTACTTAAATAAACCTTCAAATGCTGAATGACATTTGTCTGCAGTTCAGTGGATGACGCTGCCAATTTTCATTATCTCTTTCCCATCGCGCTGGGCGCTGGTCAAAGTAGGAAATCTTCCGCGGTGTGGCAAGCAATTAAGCTTCGTAAAGTTACTGTATGGTTTGGTGTAGTTTTCCTTGTGGTAGTTGGGTTGGGTTATGTAGCACTCAAATCGATTTGGTATTTCATTTCTTTAATGGGCTGTAGTGCCTGAGTACTAACAGTGGCCGAAGTGGCCCTAAATGCTAGGTAGTATCTGAGGCAATAAGACCCCATGTTCTATTCTATTGTTTTATTATTAAGATCAGAAAGATCATTTTTTTTGAAGTAGAAACTGCCGCAGTTTATATTAAGACAAATAAAGTCTGTGGTGCTGATGGTTTACATCCTGAGATATTCATGATCCTTCAATGCTTACTCCATGTGTACCTTCGTCATGGTATTTCATGTCAAAGATCGCACTACAAAATTGTACGACTAATAAGAAGAGTTATGGGTAATCAATTTCATAAAGGGGTATTCCATTCCAATACCTATATGGAGGGTATTCCTCCATCTGCACTGCGGATGAAATAACTGTAGACCTCTAATTATTTCTACAATCCGGAAGATCTGTGATTCTGAATGCTACAAACACCAAAATAATTGAAAAAAACTCAAATAAAAGCATTATATAAACTAAAACTATCAAGGTTAATGAAAAATACCAGAACCACACCAACCAACCGTCAGATTAACCGGGCGGTTGTACTGTTCTATTACAGCCCTTGCTGGGCCTCTCTTATTGCAGAAGACATCAGTTCCCTTTTTCATGGTACTACTACGCCACTTCCACGTATCCGTTGCATAATACTAATGCTCATATCAAAAATGAAAAAATCAAATGAGGCATTGTATAATCTCAATATCATCACCAATCGCTAAAACTACCAGCAGGTAGGACGGATTAGTCTTGCAGGCCAATGTTATCGTAGAATAGTTCAGCTTTAAATATTTCTGATCGCTAACTGTGTGGTTTGGTGATGTGGTGGCAGTTGGTAATGAATCCTAGTGACGTACACGGTATGCCGATATATGTGTACCATAGCTGCATAATAGTGGCATGGTTGATCATAAAGTATCAAAAACCGACTAATGAATGAAACGGTATGGAGAGTATTACTTGGCGAGCTCTGGCCTTCTTCTACTGTTGGCATCTTCTTAGTGACTCTATCTGACATGGTTTCCTGTCTCTGTAATCAAGTCCATGTGTTGTATAGTGTGCGCACGTAATTAACAAATGATGGTTGACGTGTATATCCGGGAACTTCGAGAAAAGCTTTAGGGAAAACTACGTTATTTTAATGAGTCTATTGTTAGTTCATTAAAAGGAATCAGTATAAAAAAATTATGTTGCTTGATAACTATTCGTTTGCGTCATTGCATTGAAAGATAGAATTAGATTACACTCTCGATATGGCAGAATAATGAATATTTATAAGTCATGTTTTAATCAATAAATTGAAAAAAAATTAAGGTTGCTCTCACTGATAACCACCCTTGGAATATCAACCGTACATTATACGTAAAGTAAAGTTATTACTAATTCAAAGTCTCCGTAGAATGTTCCTTACTTCTCTGACGAATAATTTTGAATTTTATAGTATATTTATAGTATGATAATGACTGTTACAATCAGACGATATTATGTAGCCTAAAGTAGTAGAACTGGTACAGAATTGGTTTTATTATTTAATCCAACTTTACAAATATATAATTCAAAGATACAAGTATAAAACGTATTTACTCACCGAGCGAGCGCCACGGTTCCAATTGATAAGTGTAATGAACCCTTATCTATAAACACTTTAATATTATAATGTTTAGGAATAATGATGACTTTCATATCCATTTAAGTAATTAATTATTTGCAGTTGTTCCAAGAATAAATGCGGGAACTGTAAAGGTAAACAATGTTACACTTCCCATATCAATAGAGCATTAAAGAATATTCAATCGCAGTCAATAAGTTTATAGTTTCTAATTTATTGGTTACTTTTCAGCGTTACGAGGATATCACTGGAGGGCTGATAAGTTGGTTTTTTGTTTTTGAGTAAATTATCATGAGTTTATTATCATAATTTTTGTTGAAATTTATAGTTGATGTCATAAGGTGACAGAACGATTAAATTTTAAGCCCCATAAATCGTAGTTCTTGCGGCTTTAAGTTCCAATTTCACTTCCATCATTTTTGTGCGCAGAAATGCTATAATTTCTGTGGGGAGCATTCTCCCATCAAGTTAATGCCTTAAACTGCCCATCTGCAACACAATGCCGCTTGGTATAGGAACTCAAGTACCTGTTCTAAACTAATATTAAGGGGGGGGGGTTGAATATTTCTGACAAAAAGTATATTTTTAATTTTCAATACCACCTGGTGGATATTTTTATGAGGATTTCGAATCTTCAAACCGCTTGTTAATAGCTAATCGAGTTAAAAAGTTATGAGAGATAGCGTTAACCTTACTCTGTGTAAGTGTCTGTGAAAACTGTCAGTCTGGGATTGTGTTTCTGACTGTTTGTCTATCAAAATATAACAAAAGCATTCTTATCTGGGTAAAAGTTTTGTTATGGGAATTTTCCAGATCGCTTATTTAATTCTAAATGTCAGTTTTCACTTTTAATGCAACTATTATGTCTATATGTCTGTCTATCAGTATGTCTGTCCGCGTCAGACGATCTGTCTGTCAAAATATAAGGACATGACACAAACCGATGTAAAACTTTTAGTTGTGGTTATATTTGTCGCTGATTTCATTTCCGAAGTCAGTTTCATTTTTAGCGAAGTCTATTATGTCTGTCTGTCGGTTTTTCTGTCTGTCCAACGATCTCTCTGTTAAAGTAATAGGAAGCCATACCAACTAGGCTTAGCTAGAAATGGATATGGGAGTTTTTATGGTTGTTGATTACATTTCCGATGTCAGTTTTCATACGGACGGTGTTATTCAAAAGGGTGTTAGTTAGTTATCCCACATTTTGTCGAAATTGAGTTTTTGGTACCATTCGATAGAGGAAAGTGTCTAATTATGAGATCCTATTGCCCAATAATACGAGGAAATGCCTTAAAAATACAAGAAAGTTTAGCCAGAGTTTGGATTTGTGATTAGATTAGTCAAAGAGTGTTAAACCACAAATAATAATGCAAAAAATATTTAAACCACATAATATTTGTGTGGCTTGACATCTTTTGACATCTTTTTGCAAGTATGACACCTTTTGACATTTTAACGTTTTGCCAAATATGAAGTTCTCCAAAAGGGTTAAGCCACATTTTGATCACTATTTCGGAGAAAAGGCTATATTCTAGCATAAGAACTTGAAAAATACATTAATTTTCCTAAATGTTTTCTTATAAAAACACAACAGTATCTGGATAATACAACAACAATCACACAGGATATTAAAAACTTTGACATAGATTATCTCAAATTGAACTTTTGTGGCTTAACACCCTTTTGTATAACACCGTCCATATGTGACCTCATCCACTTTGTATGTTTGTGTGTTCAGATGTCGGAAATATTTTGACGGAAATATAGACATGACGCAGTCAAATTAGAAAACTGTTTAGAAATGAAATCACCAACCCGGAAAACCCCTGCAAGAAAAGTTTCAGCTGCGCTGAGAACATTCCAACATTTTAATGGACAGACTTAAATCAAATTACCCGTAAACCGTATATTTTCAAAGCAGGACCTTATCGCCCCTGGAACTTTATCGCCCCTATAAATTGCATTTTTGTTGGGAACTTATCGCCCCCCAGTTCTGAGTTTTTAGGAACTTACTGCCACTAGGTCTTTATCGTCCCCGAGACTTTATCGCCCCTGGTCTTTTATCGCCCCTGTCATTATATGCAGGATACTTTCCCCCAACTTTATCATACTTCCTCTAAGTCACATATTTTACAGTAGTTATAGTTTATATTTATATTTATACTCAAATAAATTCAGTTAGAGAAGACCTACAATTATAAAATATATTATTCATATTTTCATATTCAATTCATAGACTAAGCAGCAGCTAGATTTAGTGTTAACAATCTAGGCTTTTATTCTGGAGGCTCCAGGTTCGAACCCTCGTCAACGTATTTTTTTTACTGTTTTTGTTCGCGCTTTTAGACCTTTAACAGTATAACCTGCTAATTTATATGTCTATTAATACCTGACAGCCCGTACAAATATGAACACAGCCGAAGCCAGTCTAGCGCGGCGTATGACCCACCGGAGGTGGGAGACAGGATTCTATGGCAGAGAGAGCCGTAGGACACTTTGTATTATTTGATTGATCTTTACTATATAATCTCTAAAAACTATGTTTATTTTTAGTTAAATACTAACAGTTCCTTTTAGGTGCTGCGCTCTAAATACCACGCAGAGATATGACTTATACTAATTACAACGGGTGGGCATGAGACGACGCCAATGTTTACATCCTTTAGGGATGTATTATTAATCGTGCACACTCACACTGATGACAATAGTACTGAAACACGCTAATTTGCTGATGGTCACCAATTTTGCTCACATATAAAGAGAAACTTAACTCATGTACGTTGGGGACTATGAAACAGCATACACTCATACAAACCACGGTTATTTGAACTAGGCAATTGTGAATAGTATTCCCCTCCGCTTACCTCAACAAATCATGAAAATCTACCGGTTATTCGTAAGTATTCTCCAACTATTAACATTAATCCATGTTACAAATTACAATAGATTATAACAGCATAAAACAGTATAAAATGCAGTGTTGCGGCAATATCAACAGTCAGACGTCAGAAAGTCAGGATGTGTCACAGTATGCAAGTAAGTAATGCAAATATTGCTAGTGGCAAGTGTTGCAAGGTGAATGGCAAGTTAATAGATTTGCGTTCTGTGTCTCTCGAGCCACTGGTGTTTCTGGGAGAAGTCATGAAGTGTATAAACACTCACACTGATGGGTTGCAGTAATGCTCTTGCCTGAAGTAGCCCAATCACGTCGAACGCTGTAGAACCTATGGAATCCGTCAGAACTTCCAATCAGGAATCAGTAACTATGCCACTAACCCGTAACCAATGGATCCGGTAATTCAGGTTATGGTGTGACGTAGAGGGGAAAGTATACTGATTGGACGGTGAATAACACAGAGGCTTGAAGACAAAGAGAATCCTGTCCAATGGCTGGTGATTTCGTAATCTCTAAGAGTATAAGGTAAAGTTCTATACTTAGAATAAACGCCGGAGGGAGTACGTTTATATCAGTTCATAAAATAAAAAAGTTCTTAAGAGTTTTTAAGGTTTAGAGTAACCAGCGCATTGTGTAAAAAGGGGACATTTTAGCCGAAAAAGCTTTAACAGTTTTGGCACGGGACTTTAAATGCTGCAGACTAGCTCTACCGAGGTTTTCATCCTTTGCTGGTCGATAAATGAGAACCATGTTAATTTGAAAAACAGAGTGGAAGGGTTTATTATGGAAGATCACCCATGTGGAGAACAGGCATTTATTTAGGAAGCAGAGTGGAAGGATTTATTATGGAAGATCACCCATTGTACAGTAGAGAACAGGCATTCATTTAGGAAACAAAGTGGAAGGGTTTATTATGGAAGATCACCCATTGTGGAGAACAGGCATTCATTTAGGAAACAAAGTGGAAGAGTTTATTATGGAAGATCACCCATTGTGGAGAACAGACATTCATTTATGAAACATAGTGGAATGGTTTAATGTGGAAGATCACCCATGTGGAGAACAGGCATTCATTTAGGAAGCAGAGTGGAAAGGTTTATTATGGAAGATCACCCATTCTACAGTAGAGAACAGGCATTCTTTTAGGAATCAAAGTGGAAGGGTTTATTATGGAAGATCACCCATTATGGAGAACAGGCATTCATTTAGGAAACAAAGTGGAAGAGTTTATTATGGAAGATCACCCATTGTGGAGAACAGACATTCATTTATGAAACATAGTGGAATGGTTTAATGTGGAAGATCACCCATGGTGGTAAACAGGCATTCATTTATGAAACAAAGTGGAAAGGTTTATTATGGAAGATCACCCATTGTGGAGAACAGGCATTCATTTATGAAACAAAGAGGAAAGGGTTTATTATGGAAGATCACCCATTGTGGAGAACAGGCATTCATTTATGAAACAGAGTTGTGACGGGATCGAGTCTGAGATCCCGACCGGGTAAGGTTGTACACGTCAATTGGCTGCTGGGCTGCTGGGCTAATATCTTTGGCCAAAGGCCGTTGGGGAAAATAATAGAGTTTGTTTCTCAGTATTAATAACTCCAGTGATAATAGCACAGGCGAATATGAAATAATAATATAGATTGTAATACAGAATGATGACAGCAACAGTATAGTAATATAAATTACCATATGAAATGACGGTCAAAACTTATGCCGGTCCGCAACTGTGTGATAATCAACTGACCGGTAAATCAGTAATCAGAGTAACTATATGATTGATACATATTGGTTTCAGCTCTACACTACTGTGGCCTTTGGTACCCAATGGATGCCCTCCTGTCCTTCCCCATGTGCTTCCCTGCCCGCTATTGGCTTATATACTAATTGTCACTTCGCCACTCCCTGTAGGTGTTACTCCCTGGTGCTAGCCTCGCTAGCTGGGTTGTCCCTCTGAGGTGGTTTGACCTCTCACCTCTCTCTGTGGCTTAAGGCGTGTGTCGCCCCCCCCCCCCCCGAGTTGGTTATTAGGCGAGATTATTTATTGGTAATCTCGCATCGCCAACTGTATTGGTAAATTGCCTCTGGTCACATTTTGGCCCTCTCTGGTCCCATATTGCACTTGTTGCTTTAAAGCAACAGTTCTATTATCGGTCTTTTCACATAGAAATACCATCAACCAACCATTACTGCACCTTGTAGCTTATAGTAAGGATAATTAAATTATCCAATAAAAACGAAAGGGCTGGGGTTGTAAGTTAACATTCAATAATGCTGATAGGAAAAGTTAGAATTTTAGTTTATAGGTGTCTTTAGGTGGGCATTTTTTAATCCTGCTGACAAGGTTGGTGGAAGGTAATCAACCAACAGCGACCTACTGCGAAGTCGCTTGTAGGAGTTTCGACCACAAGCGGTTTACTCTCGCAACTGAAAGATATGAGTATGAGAACCCTCCAGGAGAAATATGGGCTCGGTCGTCACCCGGGTCAACAAGGACCGCGTCAATCAGTGGTACACCAGGCTGTTGTGGTCGATAAATTGGCTACTGGAACAGAAGACAGAGAAGAAAGAAGAACCAACCTGTTGAAATGTAAAAAGACACTCAAGATTGCTACAATGAATGTATGCACGCTGAAAGCACATACTAAACAGGGTGACATGGTCGCTCTGGCAATGGAATATAACATCGACATCATCTGCATCCAAGAACATTGGATTTGTCATGAAGACACTGCCATGAAGTACAATGACATTGGAAATGGATGGACGTTAGTAACAAGCTCAGCAGTAAGAAACTCGGCCAATGCATCAATTGGTGGAGTAGGAATTCTGCTAAGCCCATTTGCATGTAAGACCCTAAACATCATCGAATCTATAAATTCCAGGGTTATGATCACAACATTTGATGGGAATCCCAAGGCAACAGTTATATGTTGCTACAGTCCAACCAATGCCTCAGAGCCAGAACAAGCAGTCAAGTTTTATGAAGATCTGACTGGACTTATAAAGGACATTCCGAAACACTATGTTAAAGTCATTGCTGGTCACCTGAATGCGCAAATTGGCCCAGAAGACATCAAGGGTTACACCTATAACACCAGTTCTAACAGAAATGGGTACTTACTTTTAGACCTAATGGAAGAATGTGAATTGATACCAACAAACAACACATTCGAAAAGAGTAAGGGGAAGCTTTAGACCTTTCAATACCCTAATGGAACCAAAGCACAACTGGATTACATAAACAAAAAGTGGAGAAACAGCATGACCAACTGTGAGGCATACAGCTCATTAAACCTAATTGGTTCGGACCACAGAATTGTGACTGCAGAGATCAGACTCAGTTTGAGAGCCAGCAAACCCAGGACAAGCAAGCAAATCAACTATGACTGGGAGAAACTCAGAACTGACAATGCTGTAAAGGATGCTTACACAGTAGAAGTTCAAAACCGCTTTGAAGCACTTCAGTCAATGGATGAAGACCAGTCCACCGATTCAATATACCAGAATAAAATAATAGCCCACAAGGAATCAGCTAAGAGGCATATCCCCCAGAAACCCAAACGAAAACAGTATGTGCCATGGCAAAACTCGGAGGTTAGTTGTAAGAGAGAAGATCTTAAGATAGCCTACAAAGTTAAAACCGAACAGCCAACAACCGAAAAGGTTGAGAAAGCTAAGGATGATCTTAAATTGGCCTACAACATCAGCCAGGAAAAGTACATACAGGGTAAAATTGAAGCAATTTCAACTGCTCACATACAGCAACAATCAAGATTTACCTGAGGTATCTGGTCGGAAAAGTTGTGCAAAGGGGCGACTCAAAGCCGATAGTCCTGAAGAACATGTTGGGAAGTGGAAAAAACACTTCAGCAACTAGCTTGGGCAGCCACCAAACATCGAGGACAGCCCTACAAGGAAAATATAAGACAAGACACTACCTATAGAAACAGGGGACTTCACACCTGTCGAACTCCAAAGAAGCATTAAAAGCATGTCCAATAATAAAGCGAGTGGATTAGATGAAATCCCTGCGGAGGTATGGAAAACCGGAGTGCTAAACAGACCATTATTGAATGTTTGCAACCGGATGTTAAAAGGGGAAAAGCCACCACCAATTTGGACTAAAGGTCAACTAAAGCCTCTCCCCAAGAAAGGAGACCTCGGCATACCAACAAACTATCGTGGGATCTGTCTGCTTGTGGTAGCTGCCAAAATATACAATAAAATGTTTCTATATAGGATTAGGCCTCATATAGAGAAAATACTGCGTAAGAGCCAAAACGGATTTCGACCAAGTAGATCAACAATAGCTCAGATACTTGCACTACGGAGACTGAAGGAATTAAGTAAAAGAATAAAAAAAAAAAAAAAATCCTAAAATCCTAAAAGCTTATGGAATACCAGAAGTAACTGTTGCTGGCATTGGATTGGTATATTGTGACACAGAAGCGCAAATACTCTCACCAAATGGTTGGTAAAACTGAGTTTTTCTCAATCCTGGCTGGCGTACTGCAAGGTGACACATTAGCACCATTACTATTTGTACTTGTGCTGGATTATGCAATGAGGACGGCCACAAACGGTGAAGATCTGGGATTCACACTTCAAGAATGCAGAAGTAGTAGATATCTCGCAACTACAGTCACAGACACCAACTTTGCGTATGACATCGCCCTGCTCTCTAATATGCTAGCAGATGCACAGGTACTACTAAATAAAGTGGAGAGGGCTGCTAAGGAGGTTGGATTGCATATAAATGCTACCAAGACCGAATTCATGACCTTTAATGTTGATGGAAACTTGACAACCATTGATAATAATCAACTAAGGAAGGTTGACGACTTCCAGTACTGGATAGAGAGTAGCAAAAAGGACATAGAAGTTAGGAAAGCAAAGGCTTGGGTAGCTCTATCAAAAATGGATACCATCTGGAAATCAGATCTCTTCAGGCACCTGAAGACTAAGTTCTTTCGAGCCACAGTGGAATGTATTTTTTATACGGGGGTGAGACCTGGACACTGACTAAATCACTTGAACAATGAATTGATGATTGCGACACAAGACTACTACGGGCAGCCCTAAACATCAGCTGGAGACAACACATGACAAACGCCGAGCTTTATGGTACAATACCACTTGTATCAACCACCCTCCGTGAACACAGTTTAAGATTCAGTGGGCACTGCTGGCGAAGTAAATAAGAGGACATACCAGATCTACTTCTCTGGCAACCAACTCATGGAAAGCGTAGTCGTGGACAACTGGCCATAACATATACAGAATACTCCAGAGTAATGGCCTCACAGAGTCCACTGTAAAAGCACTCAAGGTGATACTCACTAAGACTGTTGGGACACTGGACTAACCGTCCTTCCAGGGGGGGCTCCTGAAACTCCACAACTACCCCCCATGCCCATGGAAAGTCGCTGGACCAGGTCCTGTTTGGCCACCTGATACGCACTCATGTACCAAAACATAGCCGGGCTTTCCTCGCCAACAACCAAATGACTCGCAATGAGCTCGAACAGGCAGTGCCCTCGCTCCTCGAGTCACAGGCGGCGACCTACAATCGTGGTGCAGAGCCCCTACCCCCCTAATGGTAGGGATCCCTGTGCGGGTCCAGAACCAAAGCGTTGGTACAGCAATGGGGTCATTGTAGCGTCAAACCCCAAATGGAAGTACTTCATACGGATGCCTTCTGGTCGGATTAAAACAGTCCTCTCATCCATCGCACTAACATCGCTATCTCGCCCATTCTTCGATCTATCCATGGAGAGTCTACTGGTTGAGAGAGCCCTTGGAGTAAAGTGGGACTGCGAGTGCGACAAGTTCGGTTTCTAAACTGACATGCTGAACTGGGACTCTACAAAACGGAACGTCCTATGCCAGATCGCTTCGGTGTTCGATCCGTTGGGTGTCCTCGCCCCACTCCTGTTGACTGGCAAACTGATTAGCAGGAACTGTGGTGCCAGGATATCGGCTGGGACGAGCAGATATCCACGGGCGTTCTAGAATGCTGGAAACTGTGGCTAAATAGCCTCGCCTCCCTCGCTATTGTTGCCATCTCTCGCTGCTATCACATGGCCCACCCCATCGGGAGTTCCACCCAGCTACATGTATTTGCAGATGCGCCTGAGGCTGGCTATGGGTCAGTCGCTTACATCCGATATGTATAGTGGGACGGATCCATCGCGGCTTCCTTCGCTCTGTCCCGCATCAAGGTATGTCTGGTTTGCCCGCTGTCTAGTCTATTCTGTGCCTCGAGTTGAGTGGCACCGTGCTCGCCGTCTGGCTAATGCACACGATTAAAACTGAGCTAACGATCCCCTTAAAGAACTGTTCCTATTGGACTGGCTCTACCATGGGTTTGCAGTGGTTCCACTCAACTAAATGTAAATTCCACGCCTTCGTCGCTAACTAGGTCGGAGAAATCCTGGAATAGACCAACCACAGCGATATCTACATTTGCTTGGCAGATAACATATTGATTCTGAGAATACTCCTAAGCCATCACCAAAGTCTAGATCAGTTAGGTACTTGGCTGGATTTCCTTGACTTCTGGAGCCAGTAGGTGGTGTTATCATCACCACATCGTCATTATGGTGATCTAAGGACATGCGTAGAACATACTCACCCACAATTATGAATAAGAATGGAGCAAGTGTGTCACACTGGAGGACTCCCCGCCCATAGCACTTCGAATGGATCTACAGTAGACACATTGCTGTCCGATTGCTGCAATAATTTCATCAAGAATCCAACATAATGAAATACGTGAGCGGGAGACTGAATTGAAGGCCTTGAAGATGCTAACAAGAAGAACATAAGATGATAACAGTCAGATGTCTGTCTATCTTTTATCAATTATCTTTCTAAATTCCAAAATGGGCTCCATGGTCCCACGACTTTTACAGAACCCATTCTGATTTTTCACGTAGCAGTCTCTTAATGGGATCCATGCGATTTAAAATAACTATTGTATAGCTTTGCAGCTATCGAGATCAACTTAAATTAAATTCATCTTGATAATTTGAGTATGTGATGTGCATAATTATCTGATATTCTCAATAAATATATATATATGCCGTCCTTCACATTCGAATAAATCAATGAGTTGAGTGCGTAGTGTACGAGTAACGGTACCATGACTAGCACAAATTTCCGCCCTGCTCCCGAACACCTGCTTTCTCAACATCCATTGGCCGAATACTAACAATCGATGGGAAGGAAATGACAACTGAGGTCGTAAAACAGGATTGTTTATTGTTTTGAAGAATAGGAATTGTAATGTAAAGCTTATAACATCTTCAATCTAAACCGTCAGTCATAAGTTTAAATCAACCATTAGCGATGACATTTCTCATGCGTTTTTCCAAGAATACATGGAACGTTACTGCGATGGCCTCATGTGGCCCTAAAGACAGATTTGTGACGGTATGTTGTGATTTTAGTGAAAACCGCTAATAGAATAATATTCATACATACACACCCGGTTGCACAAGTTCCCAGCAAATGACAAGAATCTCCACACCAGCGCATTTACTGGTCTGGTCAATACTGGTCGCAAATACATAATTATGAAGTCAAGTTTCATGTATTAATAGAAAGCGCCACCACTAACCTGTTACTAACGACTGCACATTACAACTTGTAACATTAATTAGAATAACGCGATGTACAAAATCCATTCTAAAATCATAATTAATTAAAATCATTATGATTATTATTCTAAAGTCATTATTTTTAAAATTCGTAGACAGATTTTATTTATTAAAAAGAAACATATATACATATAGGTGAAGTTGCACAAACTGCACTGTATCGTGCTAATGCATACTGATGTAAGATACATTTTGGGTGGACTATATTGAATTGTAATATTTTCAAATAAAATCTAATTTTTGACGCCCCTTAGCGGCCAAAGCCAAAATTTCTTTTTTTGACGTAAAATCTATCTCCTTTGTTATGCTTTATTTTCAGAAGATGTAACCTGTTTTTTTTTAATCAGCATGGCCGATTACGTTAAAAAAATTCCAGCAGAATTATTGTTTCGTACTTTTAAAGGAAAATACCGCTATTTTTCAAAATAATTTTAAAGTTTTCAAAAAAGCACTGTTTTTTCCAAAAAATGTTAAAAACAGATGAACAATTGCAAAACTAAAAACTGCTCGAATTTTATTAATGCGCACACGAGTAGCTTTTCTCGGATATATTTGTATATGACGATGGAATTTAACGCATGAGAAGAACACGATCTCTGTAAGAACATTATTTGGGAGGACAATCTACAATTATTTTGTGTTCAATATGTGGGAAGCAACGGAATAACCGATTGGTGACAGAGTCAATAAAACAGCTTTGAAGTCAATATTGATCACTATAACAAAGGTTTTATCAGAGACTTACACCCCACAAACTACAAAAAAATATAGAATCAGGACATTTAGCCTAAAATTAGTACAAAGCCACTATGGCCATCAAAATCAAACAAACATACATTATAAAATAAACAAAAACAAAAAACCAAACATAATAAACTGCTCAACACACAGGTGTGTTTCACAACCCCACCTTAATCCTACCCATCTTACACTAAATGATACCGGTAGTTTACTGCACATAACTAAGCCTATATTATGTAAGAAAATATATGGCATTTTGCCGCCGCAAAAAAGAAATGGAGCAAAAGCAAAAAATAATTAATTTATCGAAAATATGGTTGCGTTTCGGTGTCTGAAGACCACAGAGACTGCTAATCTCCGACACCTCATCAGCTGGGTAAAAGAATTAGCCAGTACCTATCTATACTGCACCCACGACCTAGTTAATCGCACCAATCAACTCAGTTACCAATTATCCCCACAGACATCTGACCTTAGAACTTTGAACCCACACTGTTGATAAATCAGTAATACCCATGGACCCAATACCCACGGTGCATCAATACTGTGAGGTCGCCAGGGCATACGCAAACAGTAAAAACATTAATAGATTTTAAACACAATGCAGTAATGTTGCAGATTGCTCTATACACTCATACATTAAACGTAATTAACCAACATTACTGACTTTGGGGTTTTCCTGCATTGATCACTATAGCAAAGGTTTTATCAGAGACTTAGTTTTTGTTTATTTTATATTTTATGTTTGTTTAATTTTGATGGCCATAGTGGCTTTGTACTAATTTTAGGCTAAATGTCCTGATTCTATATTTTTTTGTAGTTTGTGGGTTGTAAGTCTCTGATAAAACCTTTGCTATAGTGATCAATGCAGGAAAATTACTTAACGTCGTCATGCGTCGTCACGTAAACAATAACACCAAATACAATACTAAATGTACAGGCCAATACAAATACAATGCTGTAATGTCCTCTAAAGTTGTTAAGTGCTAAATAACAACTCGCTGTTGATACTAACGGCGTTGATTAATGTTACAATTTTGGAATAAAAAACTTTACTTATATGTATTTTTTATGTATGTATTATTACGTAATAATACATACATAATTAATTCGCCCAAAATTAGGAACCCTGTATTTACTAAGAGTTCGCACAATACATTTACACGCACCGGCGCACCCCCTACACTAGCCACTATAGTATTGGTAGGCCTACACTGGCTCGCTAAAAGTTGGTACCGGTATAGTACAGCTGCAGGGAGAATACTGATATTAATTAGTAGTGTTTTCACCTGTCCATCAACTATATTAATTGCTAGCTTTGGTCACTAACTTACTTTACAGTATGTCACAGCTAATGTATAATGCTGGGAGGTAGATTTATTATGCCGCGTCATAAGCCAATAAACAGCGTCGTAACTCATAAGGACTGGCGGTAATATTTATTTGATTTAATCAATAAATTGTTTATTGTTATTGGGATACATGTATATATTGGCAACCTATAAATAAGTGGTTTCATACTATTATAATTTTCGCTGGGGACACCTTACCATCCTCATGCCTTCCAACTCTCAATATCAATCGAGATTCCACCAAAAGATCCATCCATAGGTTATTAGGTAGCCTTTCTTTGGGACAGGGACCAACTTATTTGTTTTCATTTTTTGAGGGCTATCTTTGTCTTATACAGGGGCATATTAATGGGAATGGGGTGAATGAGCTCCAAACACTCAGGAATGCAGGGGGCACGCCATCTACTCTACTGGCACGATTGGTCTCGATGATCCTTTCTGCAGTTTTGAGTTCAGCGAAGGAGAGGATATCTGGGGACCAATGGGGATATCTGTGTGCAAATCAAGTCACGCAATATATTGTCCTAACCGGAAGTAGGACAATTGCCCCCCCTGGTCTATTGCCCATGGATAATTGCCACCTGACCCACCCCTCTGCTCGTTTTTCCCCCGGACAATTGCCTCCCAGATAATTGCTCACCGATATCCTATTCATACAAACCAAACAACCAACAACCGTAAACATTAACAAGGTTGATTGTCAATTGTGTCAATTGGTGTCAATTGATTAATATAATAATAACAGCAGTTGTCATGAATTCAATACAATCGCGCACAAGAAGTAAGACAAATTCATTCTTATTTTTGTAACAAATAAAACAAGCTGAGAAGTTTCAATGTAAACCGCGATTAACAATTTACACTGTTTAATGTAAGACACGATATTAATTAAATACAACAATTATAATATTATTATAACAGATTTAAATATATTTCAATGTGAGATGTTTCAATTTAAACCGCGATTTCACAAGTACCCATATAAATCTATTTTCATGGTCCATGCAAAATTTCATTAAAATCGTTAGAGCCGTTTTTGCTCTAGGTCAGTAGCCAGTAGTCAGTGGACTTCAAGAAGGCATTCGACTCCATCCATAGAGGTAAAATACTTGAAATACTAAGAGCTTATGGAATACCAGAAGTAATTGTTGCTGGCATTGGATTGTTATATTGTGACACAGAAGCACAGGTACTTTCACCAGATGGTGATACTGAGTTTTTCTCAATCCTGGCTGGCGTACTGCAAGGTGACACATTAGCACCGTTACTATTTGTACTGTAATTGTGCTGGATTACGCAATGAGGACGGCCACAAAGGGTGAAGATCTGGGATTCACACTTCAAGAACGCAGAAGTAGTAGATATCCGGCAACTACAGTCACAGACACCGACTTTGTGGATGACATCACACTGCTCTCTAATACGCTTAACAGATGCAAGAACGCAGAAGTAGTAGATATCCGGCAACTACAGTCACAGACACCGACTTTGTGGATGACATCACACTGCTCTCTAATACGCTATCAGATGCACAGCTTCTTCTAAATAAAGTGGAGAGGGCTGCTAAGGAGGTTGGATTGCATATAAATGCTACCAAGACCGAATTCATGACCTTTAATGTTGATGGAAACTTGACAACCATTGATAGATAATAATCAACTAAGGAAGGTTGATGACTTCCAGTACCTTGGATCATGGATAGAGAGTAGCAAAAAGGACATAGAAGTTAGGAAAGCAAAGGCTTGGGTAGCTCTATCAAAAATGGATACCATCTGGAAATCAGATCTCTCCAGGCACCTGAAGACTAAGTTATTTCGAGCCACAGTGGAAAGTTTATTTTTATACGGGGGTGAGACCTGGACAATGACTAAATCACTTGAACAACGAATTGATGGTTGCTACACAAGACTACTAAGGGCAGCCCTAAACATCAGCTGGAGATAACACATGACAAACGCCGAGCTTTATGGTACAATACTACCTGTATCAACCACCCTCCGTGAACGCAGATTAAGATTCAGTGGGCACTGCTGGCGAAGTAAAGACGAGGTCATACCAAATCTACTTTTCTGGCAACCAACTCATGGAAAGCGTAGTCGTGGACGACCGGCCATAACATATATAGATCAACTTGAAAGGGATACTGAACTTGGGAGAAACGCAATTGCGACAACTATAGAGAATCGGGAAGCCTGGAAAGATCTCATTTCCACTGTCCGGGTTCGCTCGACTTAGTAGTAGTAGTAGTACTGTGTCCTTCAGTTTCCTGGAATTCCAGTTCAAATATTACCTTGATCTTGATCACCACTTGTAAACATTTTATTCATAATATCCAAGATTTTTTTCTAGAAGAATTTGATTGACTTTATGCTAGCAAAGGCTTTTTTTATATCATAATTTAATGGATTCTGTGCGTTATGATTTTATTTTTATTGTAATGAAATAGTTCAGTTTTAAAATATCGGAATTATTGAGCAAATAAATAACCAAACATTAATTTTTTTTTAAATTATATGGAAGGGGATTAGCTATATAAAATTTATTTTTATTGTTGTAACAAGCTAGAAACTTAATAAATAGTTTTAAGATCGACATTATTCATTTTGCCATGTTAATCGGGGGTAATTTTCCGGTGGATAAGTGTCTCTGATGGGGAATTGTCCGTGGGGCAATTTCCGCGGAGGCAATTGTGCGGGGGGCAATTGTCCAGTCACGGACTTAACCTATAAAATTAATGTTTTAACGTGTGAAAATACTTCTATTCTCTATTACTGAGGGGGGATATGGAAGGCCACATTGTGGTTCATTATTTATATTTTGGTAGACACGATTTGCGATTGATTTTGAAAAAATCAAAAATTCACGAGAATGCCGCCATCATAAGGCGGTATTAGGAGTATTATAGATTCCCAGATGATTTACCGTGGATGATTTTATGGATTAATACTACTGTATTATTGATGCAATTGTGAAGTAGATAGCTATTATCAGTTTGTGATCCATTGCTTTTATTGCCAGGGGATTTGTTTTCTTGCTTGGTGAGGTACTACTATTATGCTTGGGCTACGTATATTTTTAATGTGTTGCTAGGCTTACATTAATGGGAGGGGCATTCATTATTCATTATATTTTACTAAAGTACAGTAACTACTGTTTAGTATAATGATACTGTACAGTACAGTGATATCAGGTACAATGAAATTGAACAGTTGAATTGTACTTTAAGGATAGTTGCTGTGCGAACAGTACCGTTACATCCTATTATGCATAATAATTATGTAAAATATAATAAAATATAAGTATAAAAAATGATTGTCTTTAAAACCGTAGGGAAATATATAGTGAACTTGGAGATAAGTAGGAACGTATGTTATAGATGGATGCTGTTACTGAGTGAGCTTACTTTAAAATGCTGTTTGATCTTCCTCTGGTAT
>JAUCBJ010000062.1:0-30506 GCA_032718475.1 Nemertoderma westbladi | reverse complement strand
CGTCGTTTTTGGGAGCCAAGATTCAATGTGGGATACTGGATGGGAGAAGGGGGTCGGGATGCTACGGTGGGCAAGGGGAGGCCGCGAGGGGGCGTCGGGTAGGGTTCGGCGTGGAAGTAGCGGGACTCGAGAGCGCGGGTAGTCGACCATCGGCGGATCGGATCGAAGGTAAATAACCCGGCGAGAAGAGCGAGAGAATCGCCGTCGGCAGCCGTAAAGATATCCTTTAAAGGAGTTCCTTCGATGGGTTTAAACCCGATATAATCCGGGAGACTCGTGATACCCGGCCAAACGTTTTCCGTCGGAGTCCCGAGCGCTTCGAAGATTTTCGCCAACTGATCCAGGTCGGACTCTCCCGGGAGGAAGGGAACCCGGAGCAACAGCTCGGCGAGGACGCATCCCATGGCCCAAGTGTCCACGCCGACTCCGTACATTCTAGAACCGTAGAGTAACTCGGGACTACGGTACCATCTGGTCACCACCTGGTTGGTGTACAACCTATTGGGACTGCCGTACAACTTGGCCAATCCGAAATCACCCAACTTAACAACACCGCTCCCGCTAATTAGCAGATTGTTTGGCTTGATGTCACGATGCAGACACCAGTTGTTATGGAGATACTCGAGACCTTTAAGAGACTGCAACATAAAACCTTTGATATGAGCCGAGAGGAGCACCGTGGATGTGTCCTTGATGACAACCTCAAGGTCAGTGTGCATAAAGTCGAACACGAGACTAATATTGGACCGCTGTCCAAACACGTCCAACAACCCTATAACATTCTCGTGCCTCAGTTCTTGTAGGAGTTTAATTTCCCTTAGAGCTGTCCTATTGATTCCATCTCTGGCCTCATTCCGATGTCCCAGTTTTATTTTCTTTACTGCTACTATTTTATCATTATCTTCCTTGTCCCTCGCTTTGAACACAGTAGCGAACTGCCCCTGACCCAAGTATTCTATTTTCTCGTATCGCGTTGATTTCAAGCGATCCATTCAATTAAAATTCCCTCTCCATAAACAACTAACTGGGTGGGAAACAGTATAAAAGGCAATTATTAATATTGCTATACCATATTCATATTATTATAATAATATGTACCTGCATTTTGCATTGGGTTATTAAGTGCACTAACTTTCACAACTTAAAAAAACAAATTAAATAAATCAATAAGAACCACTTATAACAATTATTACCCCCATTGAAATACTATACTTTCAATGAAAAAAATAAACAATATAGATTAAATAATTATTTGTTTTTTTAACCTGGAAAGAAATGTAAACTACTGTATTACTTGTATTGTTATTATACAGTACATGGGAAATTACTGAGTGAGTATAATAAAGCCACGAGGATTATATTACAACACTATTTTTTAGTACTTTGCAATGAGAGAGTATACTCTGTGGTACTCACTCACTGTAGTTTTATTCCAAAACAGTAACTGCCTGCACCGATCCAGTTCATCTGATAGGCCTACTACTACCGGTAAAATAAGTAAGGTAAAATTGTTTAATAAAATTGCATATTGCATTACAGGACCAAAAAGGAGGCTAAGTGACTTCAATTTAGCTGTAAAGGTCAAGGTGGTGGTCGACCCCTAGCCAGCACTATTAGATACAGTTGTAGGGACAGCCTCATCCCAGGGGCCGTGGATATTATTCTTAAGTGGCTGAAGTTTTATGAGCCACCACGGACAGACAAACAAAATAAACAATAACAACCCTGCTAATAACCCGGCAGCCAGTCGGGACATAGTTGCTACGGCTAACGTAGACAGAGTAACCAATAACGCAGTCTGGGAACAATCGGCAAAGAAGTTACTGGATTTTATTTGTTCTCTTAGTTGCGGAAACAACGCGAATATCTGCAAACCGAGTAGGATAGTGGCGAATGTGTGACTGGCAGAGGGGAGTCGAGATGCCAGGCAGACACTGGCGAACACAGCCGAGGTTAAACTGATGGGGCTAGCCACGAGAGAGGGAGAATGCGAAGGGTTGTAATCGTGGAATAAAAGGTTTATCAATAGAGTTATTGTAGTCATTGCGTAGATAGTATCGCTACTTATACTATGGGTGAGAGTAGCGAGTACCGGCGATAGGGCGTACAGAAACGTTACGAATATAACGGCGGACTTGGCGTGTTGCCAAACTTGGTCCTTGGTTCGTATAACCGTGCCCAACCACACGGACAGACAATAGCCGGCCAGAGTACTGGTTATAACTATAAAGGTTAGAACGGCTGGGCTCAGAACTCCTGATTGCATATAGAGAAACGCGACTGGGAACACTGCGACAGCGCTTATCTGTTGCGTAACGCAACCCGCTTCGAAACTCAACGTCCAGTAATCGTATCTCCGAATGTTGATGTTCTTCCGAAGTTCTTCCATGAAGGTTTCATCAACGTAATTATCAGGTTCGTCTCGACTTTCATACAACACCTTCCGTCTAGGCATGGCCAATAAATAAGCAGAATGCCGGTACCGGTATAATAAGTCAATAATTATGCTAGGATACAATAGAACAATAGGCTAACTACTGGTGTACTGAACTAAATACAATAAAAGATTGTATGTCTGTAGGTATATAGATCTGTAGATGGGTGGGTTGGTAGATCACCTGATCACAGCCTACTAAACTTAAGCCCAACACCAACATCCAGCACTCCGGCTAGCTGAGTCCATGCAGCCATGGGAGCAGAGGTGTAGGCAGTAGGCGTTAATTACTGCTTACAGAAACACGTGGCCCTACCCAGTATGTGTTAGGGATTTTTTACGAGTTATACTACAGTGTACAGTAGCAGTATAATTAATGGCTGTTAGTTAATAAATATTTAATAGCAAGCAAACCAATCACCAATGCAGTAGGCCTAATCCTAATGTGAGTGTTTGTGTTTCGGATACCCTGCGACTCAGTTGACCAGCAACTAAGTCGATTTACACACCCTGACGCTGACAGCCTGATAAGCTGCATTTACGTCACGTCCTTTCCTAATTAATGTCGTGAATTACATTGGGCAGGGCATGTGTGTAGTGCTAGCGTACAACAGTCCTAACTGCCTAAGTTTAGAAGTAAGTTAGTTCGATAGGTCCATGTCAACAGACCAAGGTGTACTAAATACTAAAGTTATTTAGTACACCTTGCAACAGACTGAGACTGAAGAAATAATGAAATACTTATTTCGGTTTGAATTTCCCGCCACTTGGGATTTACCCATTTATGTGCTAATATTTACAATGTAACATAATTGTTATTAAAGCGTTAATGCTGGTAAAAAAAAAAGAAGTAAGTTAGTTAGTTGTACCCCAGAACTGGAAAATATGACTATATCTGAATAGCAACAATCAAAATTGAACAGTATTTACAGCTGGTTATGAGTAAAATAAAATCTCTATTAACTCTCATTCATTTATTTCGGTTATAATAGTAACATGCCACTGTGTAACGTAACATGTTCATTGTCCTTTCCCTTAACTGTTAACTATCATTGTTAATTACCTTCTGAAGATGTAACATTTCTGATGAACCTGATATTAAACCCACGATCGCAGTTTAAATCGATATTTTTTTTAAAACCTATAATAAAATAAGTGCATGTTACTATATTGGTGTTTCTATTCTGCGGTCTGACATAGTACTTTACCCACTTTACATCGGAATGTACTAATTGTTGGGACAGACAACTTTATTCTGGTTGCACTTGTCACCTTTCAATCCTTACCTTATTTAGATTTGCCGATAGCAGCTATGAGGCACTTTCTAGGCATATAATTGGTTATGGTATGTCTACAGTAGATAGGTAAAAAATGTTAATTAACAGCCATAATATAAACATCTATGAGCCATAATATGTTCAGTGTACTGTATAGTAAACCACAACCAAAGACGATATTGATATGCTAATTTAGTCGCAATCACTTAGTAGGGGGAAAATTCAATATAAAAACAAGTTAAACGTCCTCCTCCCTCCATATGATTGTTTTTTTATTATATTTTTTAAATTGATATCGGCTACATTTTTAATATTACTATTGCCCTATAACTATAATATAAGTTTAATAAAGAACAACAACAAAATGTGAGAGTCAATATTCATTACAGGTAGTGGGATAAGAAATACACCAAAGTAATTAACGAATATATTATTAGTTGAACCAAACAATATACAGTTTCGAAATGGGTTAAGTAATCTTCTTCTTTTCATGAGGCTTAATAAATTTATCAAAAACACCACAAAACAACAGAGTGCCAATAAAAACTAAAGCTGTAGCGAACCAATGATAAAGAGTAAAAGTATTTTGGAAATAAAATATTGAAAACATTAGACTCATAAACTTTCTAAGAGTGACAACTAGGGTCACAGTTAATGAAGGACATTCACTGGTGAGTATAAACACGCCTCGAATGCAGATGTACTGAGTAACAATGTTGCCTAATATGAATAACCACATAATGGGAATATATAAACCGATCAGTTGGACGGGTTGAGAAGCATTGAGTATCATCGCGTGGTTATACATATCGGGGTATAATAGAAGGAAGGCAGGTAAGGGTAGTGCGTGATTGTAGAATAGGGCCTCACGGGGGAATTTCCCGTGGGTTTCGTACAATATTTCTTGGTATATTCCGATACGAGCCGACATAAACAAGGCGAACAGCAGTAAAGTTAAACCCACAAACCACCACGCTAACGTTTCCCATTGGCCAACCTCTGGGGTCTGCTCAGTCTGTGCACTGCCGGCACGCTTAGAGGTCGTGTAAGCAGCAGATGCGATCGTGGCGGTTGCTATTCCAGCGGAGATCATGAGGACGGCTGCGTATTTGTCCGAGGAATATTTTCGACTGCGCAAATATATTCCCAACGCCATGTTCGCAACAAGGGAACCCGCGCGAATTATCATATGCAGAGGCATCGCTATGTTGAAGTTTAAGGCGTAGTTATTCATAACGCCGACAAGAAAGAATATAATCACAAGTTTCAAGTGGTTTCGTAAGGGAATGTTTGGTTTCTTTGATAATAGCTTAGTTTCGAATATCAATCCATCCAGAGATACAAATGCGAACTGAAGGAATGTTATAAGATTTCCAGATCCAGGATCAAAGCTAATTAAAAGTTCAAGAAACACAACATTAATTGTGCATCCAGCAATAACCATAATAATTGCGGTAATTACAATTAACTCCATTTCACTGTATTGAATACCCTGGACATGGACAACCGACCAAATACCTACTGACGTATTTCCCAATACCACGGAAAATGGTAACGGAAATACGGTAGACAGCAGACAGGTAGACACGGTTAATCAGTTGGTTGGCAATTGTTGGCAAAATTACAGAAGTAATAATTAAATAATTAATTCTACCTACCCTACTGGCAACCTGTTAACAAAAGCAAAACAGTCCGATATTAGCCTAATCCCCAATGCAGTAATTTTGTAATGACTGGTATCGATTTTCAGTCTGTGTGTCACATTAGTATCGTGCACCGTGTTAGTATCTCCCTAATTCCTTAATCAGTTAATGGGCTGTTCAGACAGCTCTTCCTGTCTTTATCAGCTTAGGCTATTCCGATTCAAATTTGTACTCTATAACTCATGATACTGCCTAACGTGTGAGTAAAGCAACTCCTACCGATAATGCTCCTGATCCTGCTATGATTCCTATCAAAATCAAGGCATATGGTTACAATCAGATCCTGAGATTAGTAGCTACACCTACTCCATACTGCAGTACTGCCATACACAGATACAGCACAGCCATACGCTACCGCTACACAGTCTGACAGTACTGAGTACCTGCTGACCTGAGTACGTACCTACCGTGCCAGTAGTTCAGTAGGCCTAGTTTATAACTTACAAAAGTGTCTGATGAAATAGCCCGATGCCAGATATCGATGACCGATATGCCACTAGGCCAGTAGGCTGATATGTATGTAAAAATAATGTTCTAGACAGCTAGGCATGTACATTTTGTTGTCAGACAGAACCAGTTAGTAAGAGTACTGCAGTACTGGCGTAGGCCCTATGACATGTAAGCTACTTCCCATTTCACTTGTTTCTGTTTCGTCGCCTGTAGGCATACTACTGTACTACATGTCGGCCTACCATAGAAATTTAGTAAGGAAGCGTTGCTAGGAAACAAACTAGATAAATACCGGTACTGCAAAAAATACTGCAAATAAGTCGTCCGACATGTGAGTAATCCCTGGCCTAACGGCAGAAGAAAATTTACTTTACTTTATTGTCCTTGGTATGGTTGCTAACATTCACTTCTTGCACATTCATTTTATGCCAGTAAATAAATTATAGTTAAATAGGTTAGATTAATGTCGTATATAAAATAATCGAAAATATGGTAAATTACATTACATTATACTAAACTATAACTTATTATTACTAACTTATTATTAATCCCCGGTGATGCACCCCCTTTTTTTTAATTGTATTGTTTTTTAATTTTATTGTTCTGATAGGTAGTGGGAATTTGGTGCAATTTTATATTGATAATTATATCCTAAAAACATTAAAAGTTACCTAATTATTACTAACAATTTTATAATAATTATTATTATTATAATTTATTATAACTTATGTTTTACTTATACTAAATTACAAACGTATTGTTGGTAAATCAATGGTTGTTATGGATATTATTGTCATAACAACATAACAGTTAACTTATGATCACATCAGACTACTCATACTCAATATACTAGGGGTAGGTATCGATTTGATGCAAAAATCTACAACGACTAGCTTGTTATCATGGACCATGTAGTCATAGCAACGGTAAAATAGAACACTTATGATATATACACGATATAGGGGTAGGGGTATTGATTTTAAATAAAAATTTGTACCGATTCGCTTGTTGCTATGTGCAATGTTTCCATGGCAATAAAATGTACAAGAGCTAAAAATCACGCTTGACAACCCCCTAGTCGGATTCAGAAGGTCCGATACACATACATATATTACATCGTCACCAACCATCATTCAATATCAATAATCCGTAGCCCTTGTGCTCAAAATATAAAATATAGATAAATTAAAATAAAAAGTAAAATTTTCTTCGACATTGTAATAAGCTTTTCTTTTGTAAAGTTTCCTTCCACCGCTAGGCCAGGAATTACGCACAAATGTCTAGACTTACAGTAGTTCCAGTGCCGTTCCCTCAGAACTATTATACTCCCCAGAGGGGAGGCTGTATTACAGTTTAATTAAGATACGAAGGACTAGTCCCTTTCAAGCATTCGTGTCGAAGCGAAAACTACGCTGGCCTATTTAACCACTACCCCAAAAGTATGGGACTAATCGTCACAAAAGCTCAATTATGGAATTAAACTTCATATCTTTGCAAGATCAGTTAGATAATTATCGAATAAAAATATCATACATGCTGTGCAGAATTCAACGGAATAAAGCAGTACGTAAGCTTTAGAAGCTGATTGCAATTTGAGGTCTAAAGCAACAAAATACAGTAATTACGTTCAATGGTTTCTTTAGACTGCGAATTGCTGTGCCTGTATAACTAACTTGTAATTTCGGTCACTTGACAGGATTATACCAAAGAGCCTTCACAAATTTGTATTAATACAGCGCACATATACGAACACCACTATTTAGCTGGGGCTGCCATTCAATGACTAATTAAAAAGATCGTGTAATGTGTTGGTGCGAAGATGCAGACAATTTCACGCCATTTGCGAATAATACAGTATAAGCCTAAAGATAAAAGCACAAATCCTTCAATAAGCATGTTTTGTATGCTGCAAAAGTATCAGCCATCACTCTGAAATTAGCCTGCCTGCCTACCTTTAGAAATAAGCACCAAATTCTATAAATGTATGAAGGTCCTTGATAATTAGTATTTGGATTGGAGGTAAAGTCATCATTAAAGTATAAAGTATCTGTATAATGTTAGTACTGTAATGTACTGTGGATGATTGGCTGGTTTTCGTGTACATATTTGGAGGGAAATTTAATTTGTTGTACTGTGTGCAGAATTCCAAGTATCAGCTATCAGCTTTACTTCATAGATACAGAGATCTATATCGACGTAGTCCTGTTAACACACTGCAAGTTTGTGTAGGCAGGTACCGGTAGGTAGGGTGTAGCGCAGCGCGTAGGTAAGAAGAATATAGGGCTACTCTATACATTGTAGCGGCGTAACCAACACATATCAAGAACGGTGGTCAGCCCAAACAATCTATTTCAGTATTGCGTTATTTGGAGTGGACTTGGATTGGAATGCGTCGTACGGGATTAGAAACTGCTCGAAAGAATATGGAGCGTAGTAATTCGGGATTCCTTATCAATCTGGATAAACAACTATCGGAACAGCTGAGTGTATGCGCTAGTTCCAAGTCGCGTTACCCAACGTTGCGACCCCTCGCCAAGGCCTTAGAGATTAGTTGCCACGGCGTACTTTGGTTCGCGTTCGCATTGTTTGGACTCAGATCATACAAGCTCAATGACGCACTGTTCTATTCGAACTTAGTATTGGCGTTGCTGGTTGATTTAATTGCCCTTGGTACGTTCAAGGCGCTTATTCGAAGATCCCGCCCCAACTTTGACCACTCGGATATGTTGATGGTTGTCGGACCCGATTGTTTCTCCTTCCCTTCAGGACACGCCAGTAGGAGTATGTTAGTCCTTCTGTTCGCGTTAAACAACACGGAGTGCAGTGGTCTCGCCTCCTTGCTAATGACTGCATGGATGCTACTAGTGTGTCTATCTCGCGTTGCGTTAGGAAGACATTATTTATTAGATGTACTAGGCGGACAGGCGCTTGGTGTCCTTGAATACTATGTAATTGTCAATTACATGTGGCTTTCTCATCACAACATAAGACAAGCAACTCTTTTCTTCCAGTCATTTAGACAGTAATTATTATCGTGCCGTATAATAGTTATAAAATTCAACTCTTATATTATTTACCAATCACCCTAAAGCTATAATAACTCGTAATTCCAATACAGTAGGCCTATCCTTTATTTCACTCCCCCTTAAATTTTCTGTGACTCTTATTAATGTTTTCGCATGAATTATGTAATAAAGAAAACAGCTTAGCATCTCTACTTTACTCTGGGTTTCTTTCTCCGAAATTTTATTTTGCGATTCAAAAGTGAACATAGAAAAATATTTCATTGTCTCGCTCCATTAATTAATAATGCTTCGACATTCGGTGATACCACCGATATAATTAATAGTCCCGTAGTCAAATACTCATTTTGTATAACCTGGGGACTTCGGGAGTGGTTCCAAATTTTTCTCAATATTTTCATGTTATATATTACATATGCTGTGTATGTACTGTTAAGTATAATTTTATAATCTGTGAAATAGTGTGATGTGATGGATTTCTTTCTATATTCAATAAGTCTAACTTCATCTACATGAGTTTCGATTGAAAGCTATTAAACTGCTCTATGTTATATAGGTTTTGAAGGGTTAAGATCAATTTAACTCCATTAAAAATCATATAATTGGAAAAAATCATTGGAAAAAACCTATCCCACACAATGAAAGGGTGTTTTGAATTGACGTCAAACTATATAAAGCTATAAATAAACTTTACATAATTACTTTGCGAGTTTACTCTAGAATACAATACCGGTACTTGTATCATATTCAGCCACCAATTCGGTTTCCCAACAAAGTATGTTAACTAACCCATGCCGACGTTATAAACCGGGAAAATTTGCCATGGATAGGTAAATGCCACTATGCCGAGGTTTCATTGTGTATAATCTATAATACATACCGTTAAAAACAATCAAAGAAAAGTCAACCCTAGAAGCTAGAACCACCGAGTTAACATCTTGGTCAAATTAATGTCAAGGATGCCAAATTGAATTCCGTACAAACATCTATCGTTGTTAATTGACTGAGATTCTTGTATTCCTGCCTCGTCTACTGCATCCTAGCCCTAGGATTATCGCGTGTTGGTGTAAGGGGTGGGAGTGGTGGTTGAATGTGTCGTACATTGTTTACATTTGTAAACAAATACTAATACATATAATATAAATAAGCAAGCAAACATACTTAATTAACAAAAAACTAATTAAAACATATCTAAGTAAAGGGCAGACGATTTAAGTTACTTATAATAAATGGTTTATTCGCACCAAATGAAATAAATAATATAATCTTATAAATATAATTATTATCTGCATTCTGCATAGCACAGTAAGTTGATAGCTCATGAGTGGGCTATGGTGATTATATATTTTGTAATAAAATAGCAATGGAACTCATTAAGTGCAATTCAAATCAAATAGTTACTTGGGCCTCTAAAACGCTATAATATAATATGGAATGGAGGATATATTTATTGTATCATACAAGAGGTGTTGGTGTGGGATAAACATGTCCAACGAGTGGTATGTATAAGTAATAAAGTAGCACGGGAAGTATTTAATATTATAAATGCGAAGAATACAGGATTTATAACGGAGTTTGGACCCGTATCGAACAAAGTATTAATTATTTTGATCAAAAAATATGTTAAAAATTCCAAATGAAAATAACGATGGGTAAGGGTTTAATAAAGTTATACCTCACAAATATAATGCAAATTTAATGACAAACAACCCAAAAGCAAACAGCAAGCAAGCTCCATTACGTACGTGGTATATTACTAACACTACTATCACTACAATTTATCGCCACACCAAATTTTCTATTTATATTTTTTAATCACCAAATTCGTAATTGAAAGCGCAAAATTTTTTCATGACACGAAAATAAGTCATTGCATCACTAAAATTGGAAAACTGGTAAGGGTAACGGGGTACGCTAAAATTAAACATTAATCACCAAAACATACACATATCACCACACCATCGACTCAATAGTAACATTTTATATTTTGAAATTGTAAGATTGGGTTTTTACGGACTAAGTCTACTTGACTCATTTAGCTACCATTTAAGGATGCGACCATTTTAAGAAGACCTCTGAATCAATGACCCTGGGTCTGGGTATTAAATTAAGGAATTCCAAATTCTGGTCTTTGTAGCAGAATGGCTGCTGTGTAGTGCGTAGTCTTTGGGCATTTTTTCTGACAATAAATCCAGATAAACAGCAAATCGAGGTCTGCCAAAAGAGTACTTGGTGATTTACATCTACTACTAATACTAACCGACTGATAACCGGTAGTTTGTAATTCCAATCAATTTGGTCAAGGAACATTCGCAGCACAGGAGCCAACAAGAGTAAAGGACTAAACATGGACGGACATCAAATTAACAACAAATTATTTAAACAAATTGAAGTAATCAAATTATTTAGGTCTAATACTGATTCATTAATTATTGATAGGTCATATTTTATAAACAGGCTTGTAATAATTTTGTGAAGTAATGACTTTTTGGTGGGAAAACATTTTAAAATCTTGGTGCATTGAAAAATGGTAGCCATAGCCAATAAAAATTAGCACTCCAATATTCCAATTATTATACCATTTTCAAATAGCACTGCTTGCACTATTCTCTCCCGGGATCACAATACCTACAATTTCGAAATAAAATAATTCCTAACTAACCGGAACCACAATGACAAACAAACACGAGACTGCCGTGGTTATGGTTACTGGTTAATATTTCTCATCAAGGAAAAGGTAAAAGAACTCGGTAGTTTTCCTTGTAATTTCTCGCCTGCGCGGTGGGTGCGGAGTCCTGCTGTCCGTTTCTGGGGGTTTCAAACACACATTCCCGAATATCAGCGCGAGACGCTTCATCTTATCCGAGCGAATATCCGAAATGGCCTTCTCGGATTTACCAGCGACGCCAAGGAAACGGTCTTCAAGGAGGTATCGAAGGAAGGCCACAATGTAGTTAAAAACCTTCTTATGGCAGGTGGGCATTTGAGCGACTACCTCTTTACAACCCCGTAGGTCCTTGCAGTTGCTGATACACGAACGGTACAGATATGTTGGCACGACTGGTTCAGGCAGACTGTCTAAGAACACGACTAATGCATCGGCGGTTGAGAAAATCATACCAGTGAGTGACTCAGGATTTCCAGTGTCAAGACAATCGCGGATTTTAAAAAATTCCCCATCATGTCCAGCCTGTATAAAAAGGTCTTTATGGTCGGCGCCATTGCGATACAAGTGATCAACTAACAGCCACAGTTCCTTCGGGATGTCGTAAACTTGGTTTTGTTCAAGTTGCAATGCATCATGGCGTTTAGCTGCTCGCTCGTTTTCAACGATTTGTTCTATCGGCACCTCCCGTATTGGACATGGCATCTGGACGAGACTTTCCAATGAGCTGCCGAAACAGGAAGGGATGTAGTTCCCCAACACTGACACATATATGGAGTTCCCTTCGTACAAAGATAGGACTAGAGTGTCGTCGATTTTATCTTCCCCTCGGGTGAGTAGACCCGCGGTTCCTTTCATTACATACACTTGTACTACAACTTCGGTGCTCTTACCAGCCATAATGACTCCTGTTTCAGGTTTAACAGACAACCATGGTTTACAATATCGTTTAGCTCTATCTGTGAGGAATCAAACAGTTAGCAAATCCACCCAATCTGTAAAGTTGGCATTTTTTATTAAATATTATAATTATCAGTATATTAATCTTTGGTTGAGGGACTCAAAGCTAAACGTTTTGATTAAATATATATATATATGTATGTATAAATTTAAATTAAGTTAAGAAAGTTATGACTGTAGGGTGTGAGATCAAATTGTTTTAGTATAATCATATTTTAAGAATTCAAAAGGTGACAACCTTTTAAATTTTTAGTGATTGATTATATACGTTGTCACCTTTTGAATTCTTAAAATATTATTATATTTATGTATATATATATTGAGAAATTGAATCCCATAGCACCACAGGATATCCAATAAATGTAAATAACTAAACTTTATGGCATCCGCTAGTACCAGTGTATCTAATTGGGGCACCATTGAATGCATATAAAGGATGAATTTCCTTCATGCAAATCACTACAAACGGATTAAAATTTATATATTTGTAAAAAGATCAATAAACACTCCTTTCATAAACAATCTGAGGTTATGGAGATATCTTATAGATATATAATTAATGACCAAATAACGTCTATTTAATAACTTTGATAATAATGCTAATTATTTCAATTTGTTATAAATTTCATCATTAATGGTGGAAGGAAATATTCATAAAAAAACTTGAATGGATATGCCATCTGTTTGAACCCCCCCTCCCCTGTACCTCCACGCAAAGTTTCCTCTGGTTTATCATCGAAGCTAAACTGCGCCGGAACCTGTCCTGTATTCGTTATGATAAATGAAGATGTTTGAGCCTCTAAAAAACGAACATCAGTAAAATGTAGAGTTTTATGATCGACATCAACTTTTGGCCTATAATCGTTCTCCCACTTGTCGAAAACCTTGAGCACATCAGCGTAGACATTGCGGTACTTTTCTGGATCTATAATTTTAACCTCGCAGTCAAAGAGACAAGTGACGGGTTTGTGATCTGAGATGAGGAGTGTGGGGTGACTCCGATACTGGAGTATTCGGAGAGTCTGGGCATTAGCGCGGTACAACACACGGTCACAATATGCGGGAGGACGCAACTTCTCACTCGAATCCCAGATTGATGTTCCTGGGTTGTACTTATAGGTGGGTGCAAATTGAATGAGGCCCTCCTGGAAGCCTTGAAACACCATTCCAGATCGCATCTCATGGAACAACTGATCATTTTTCAGCAGTGTTTCATAATTCTTCTCGGCTGCCAGTTGCTTAACTGCTTCAATGGATAATCCATCAATACGGTAGTTGAGATCACCAACCCATATTACAACATCATGATCGTTTAGATCACCTGGTGGGTACAGCCGTCCAAATTTGAGTCTGCTGCTGATCTCCGCATAGTCCTGATTACGTCGCTCAGACTCATCTATGTGGGCTGCAAGGTGAGAATTAACGAAACAAAACTTAGTGCCATGCAGCTGGAATCGCACAGACACTCCACCTTTATTACCAATCCTACCCATTAATCCCACGGGGATTTGGTCGTCATCAACGTGGGAGACATCCTTACGGTGTTTGTGGAGGACAAAGACAATGAGCATTATGCCCACAAGACGGTTTTCCTTTATTTTTTGGTACTTCCCATGGGAGTTGAGACACTTTCTTACACGATCGACCCATTCCCCTGCTCTGGGACACTCATTGAACAGATAAGTTTCAGTCCTGTTGTCCAGTTCCTGGAAACCAACAGCTATAATGTCTGGAGGCTCCGGGTCTGTTGTCAACCATTCCCGGAGGTCGCACTCTGGTGGACGGGTGTTCACATTCCAGGTGCCTACAAGGACTTTGAAAGTTCGTCGACTAGTGTACAGATGTTCATGTTTTTCCATTTCCAGCCCTATCATCCTTCTACTGTTGATATCAAAGTCGTATTTATTGCCTGACTCTGATGCTGCAAGGGAAGCAATACCACTGGATAAGGAAATCACCCCATCATCAACAGCACCATCCTTGACTGCATTATAGGATAGTGCATCCGGGGCATCTAAAAAGTTGTCATCGAAACCCTCATAGGATTGTATTAGGGGCCCACCTTCTTCGCTGGCCCAGGTCCAGTCCTGGACCAAATAGGTGCACGAGGAGTCCTCTGTGTCTGCAGAGTTCGCCATATCAATACCACCACTATCACGGGTGGAGTCTGTGTACTCTTCGAAATTAGACCATTCATTGGAGCTCGATTTAATAAGAAAACTATCAAACGATTTAAGCCAATGGAAGTTAGGTTCGGTACCAGGAGGTCTGGATTTGTAGATATCCACACTACGCGTAAGTTCCTCAATAAATTGGTTGGACGTGCTTGAAAGTGGAAGATTAAACAAGTACTCATCATCGATGAATCGAAAATGTAAAGAAATGTTTTTTGGCTCATCAGAAGAATTATTAAATGTCGCTGTGGACAAAGCAAAATTCCTATTGATGAGATAAATTTCGGAGATTTTAATGTCACTTCCAGAAAATATATTTGTTGATTTTTTTATAAACTTCATAATGCAATATTCCCCACCATTTTCAATTAAAGCCAGCAGATATGCGCTTTCATCTTCTGCATCTGAAGACGATTGTGAAGAAACTGCGAAAACAATAGCGACAGGGACAGAGTTTGTATCTCCTTGTAGAAAATCCAAAACCGCAACATGTTCATCCATGACTATACAGCTACAGCTATATTTGATTATATGTTGTTCAATACAGCAGCATGCAGCATTGTTCGGTTGTTAAACCCAGACAGTATGGTTACCAATCATCCAAATGACGTATATAACAATTACAATTTATATAAAAATTGAAACAATTACCGGTACGGTACCTCGTTGAAATGAAAGTATTGCTTAAATAACAAATAATTAGAACGGGTCCGACGAATTTGTACAAAAAAATACAAAATAGTACAATACAGCAATATAGTCAGATAGTACAAAAGAATACAACAAAAGAGTACAATAAAGTGCAAAAATAGTACAAAAGAGTACAAACGAGTGAGAAACGCTTGCAAAACGTGTATCCAAGCTGCCAAATGTAGTTCAAATCGTGTAGAGGGGCGCACATGATCTGCCAAATGAAACAAAGCATTGTCTGATTATGGGGCGAGCCATGCATTGAGCGGGGGTTGATCTAGCTGTCTAGCAGTCGGAGAGTATTACAATACAATCTTATGAGTTTTAATGCAGCTTTTTGTGTTCAAAAAACGGTCCGAAGCCCGCAAAATTGCAGAGGGACTCAATAAAGTCGCAGATAGAGGCGTACATACAGTCATACATAGCCTACAGCGTAGCATACAGTCTACTGGCAGACTGGTCTATCAGTCTATCCTTCAGTATATGGGCTACTTTAAGACTATGACCTAAATTTTGAGTCTCAGTTATAGGAGTTTTATCTACCCACTGCATAGCAGCATAGTAGGCCTATGTCAGTATGTAGAGCCTATATTGCATTATATTGTATTATACGAACTGTAGCCTATTTCTACTTGTATGCCAGTCAAAATCTACATGAATCAATCTGTCAATCATTTCATACTGACCACAGAACCAAGGCAGCAAGGCCGCTAGTGATTGACACTGTCTGACTGTAGCGGCGCATATTTCGGTGCCGTTGCATTTGCTTACAATTAATTATATATTCGTATACAAGTGTAGTGTACGGTAGTGTACTACACTGGTATACACGTTGGAATTGGAATTGGAATTTTTTATTTGACATTAAATCAGTTAAAAACAAGCACTAAAGATAGCATTAAAATATAACATATGAAGTGTAAGGAAAAGGTAAAGGCAACAAACCAATGTACAGTATGGTATTCAACATGTCCTAGAAAAAGTATTTTAACGGAAAACAGTACAAAACAAACATAGATAAATAAAATGACCTTCAATAAATTTTAAACACCATTTACAACATAATTATGGTAAGACATTTCTATTTCAGGATTTAGGGCCAACAATACGAGATACGGACCGATACGAGATGAAAGGTGTAAGTGCAGCAACTATAAAAATTATTGAAATTTTACTAAAAATTATTGTAATTATGATAAGGGATTTAGGACCATACGAAGACAGTGGATACGAGGTGCAAGGTATAAATAAAAGAAACAACAACAGAATAATTATAAAAACGTTCGACACCAATAAAATCTATATTTTATGAACTGTATTTATTTCTATTGTCTTACTAAAAATATTATGTACTGTAGTTATTTATAATAAGTTTACTGCGTTAAGTTAGAAATTATAAATACACAATGCATATATTATATATACTAAGACTTAATTACAGAATTGAGCAGTGATTTGCCGTCGAGGATAACCCCATGAGACTATGTCTCGTTTTCATGAGGGTCCTCACTATATCAGGAAATATTAAAATCGATAAAGGTTCTATGAAGTTGATACATATAGTATTGTAGTATGTTACATATGTACATTATTGCAAATTTTAAGTCGAATTGCAATAATTTAGGAAGAACTAAATAATATAAAACACAATTAGGCGAATAAATATAAATATTACTAATAACCATGACTAATTAATATCCATTAAGTTAAAATATTCTGGGCATAGGAGTTTCACTCATAACTTTTAGCAAGGAGTTTTCCTCCCTTCGGTTATCCCCTCCTCGTAAAATAAAATAAGAACATAAATAAAATAAAAACATAAAATAAAATAAAAACGTACTGTAGGCCTATATAAATGAAATAGGTATTATCTTAAAAACAATCTTAAACGAACGTTTGACGTTTTGTATGAGTTTCTCACTCGTTTGTACTCTTTTGTACTATTTTTGCACTCTTTTGTACTATTTTTGCACTTTATTGTACTCTTTTGTACTATAGCAGTATAGGGCCTATTGTAATATTTTGTATTTTTTTGTACTTTTTTGTACAGATTCGTCGGACCGATTAGAACTATAAGTAATAAACTGATAACATGGATACCGGTACAATAAAAAGACCTAATAAATCAGTAAATACCAAATTTTAATAAAACAAACTAACGTACCGGTAAGTCAGTAAGTAGCTGAGCACTGACAGACTGAGTAGGCCTGCTACCCCTAAATTTTAAGGTGGCCCTAAAAATATCAAATTTACAATATTTAGCCATTTACCCCCTGTAGGCCTATCCTGCCCTATACAGCTATACTGCTATATCAATAATATCTTATTTTAGTTACGGAAGGTTAGATGACAGGATGAGATGTATTAACTGATTACCGGTACCTAATGTTGACAGGTTGATAAAATATTACAGTCAGACAGTATTTATTACTACTACCAGACTAGGTAAGGTCCGTAACCGTAAGGTACTCTGCTACCGAAAACCGAACTAGCTGACTAGCCCTATAGGTGCTATACCTGTAGCTGTAGCGTAGCCTGTCACCTGTCTGCCTGTAGGCTTAGAGTGATAGCAGGCCTACAGTCTGACAGTTCCATTCCAGTAGGCTATTTTATCTCTTATCTTATCATACCACGCATACCAGTACCAGCACACTGCAGATCATCATGCAGATCATACTGCAGAAAATTCAACTTTTGGAATAGGGGCCTAGAGTTTAAAATTCAACTTTTTTTTAAAATTCAACTTTTTTTTAAAATTCAACTTTTGGAATACCCCTCAGCCCCTAGCTGCCTAGCTTTGGAAATACTGAAATATGGAATTGGAATCCATTACTGGTATTCCATTGTATAATAATTATGACATTCAGCTGTAATTAAATACATCTAATAAATTCCCGTAGTATTTCAGCTAATTCAGTACCGGTAATTTGCAAATGTAATCACTTAAAATGTTTTAAAATAAAGTGTTCCCGATGGTGAAAATTTTTATTCCATCGGTAATGAGGGTTAATTTTTCGAGTTACATCCATAAAAACAATAAAAACACCCCTTTTGTCACGTCTTGGGGGCCTTCTGTGCCTCCTGTCCCTGTCATTTTAGTGTTGAATTTACAACTTAACTGCTTAAAGTTGAATTTAAAAAAAATGTTTTAAATTTCAACTCAGTTGAAATTTGAACTTCTCCCCGACTGGTCAGCTCAGCTGGTCTAGGCCTATGGATAAATCAGTAAATGGATGATCAGATGGTGGCAGGATCAGAGGATGGAGTCTGGAGTCGAAAGCTTATTGACAGCTTGATCTGTTGAAGAAGTGAAGTGCTGAAGTGGGTGAAGCGTGAAGCCCAGAGAAGTGAGAACTACCGGTACTGCTGTACTGAACTACAGGCTGACAGGGGGAAGGCAGGAAGGATGCAGGCTCTTTCTGTCTTTGCTTGGATTTAATTACTTCAGTACTTCTAGCTGTCTAGCTGCTGAGCCTGAGCTGTCCCTGTCCACATGGTCCACTGTCTGACTGTCTACTGGTCTAGCAGTTCTTCAGTCTAGTTTCAGAGTCTTTTTTACTTCACAGCTTCAGCCCTCCCCGCTCAGCCGCTCGCGCTCCCCCTCACACAGTCACACTCCACTGGCAGACTGGACCTACAGACCTAGCTGCCTAGCCTGCTGCCTGCTAGCAGCCTAGTGAAAGACTGCAGTCGCAGTGCACCGCACCTACCTGCCTACTACTGTACTACCGGTAGTCTGGCCAGCTGGTAGTAGCCTAGGCCAGTAGGCTGCTAGGTGCTAGGAGTACCGGTACCGGTACTGCAGTAGGCAGGTCAGCAGGTAGCCAGCGCAGTAGGTTTGCAGTTTGAGTTAGACCATTTGTCAGGTTATCGACAGTCAGACAGTTAGAGAATCAGTGGCTGAGTGGCGGTGAGAGATGCTGACTGCGTGTGCAATGTAAAAATAGGTACAATACATAGTCCTACAGTAAGTTATTCGTTTATTAATTATTTACTATTTATACTGTAATTACGTTTTATAGGCCTAATAAATTGTTTTGTACATTACATCTTTATCGTTGAGTCGGACATTGTCACGCTCTTGGTAAAGTTGTACATGTACATAGTGTAATTACGTTTTATATTGGTTTTAGGTTAGCGTAGTGTAATATTGTATTTGTAACCAAGTAACATAAAGGACCCCCTTGGAAATAAGCTGCAAAGCTTTAGGGGTAATCCTATATGTTATGTTGGACAATACCTTTATACCGGTACATTGTTTGGTGTATTTGTTATTGTTTTTTACATAATGTATAAATAAATCTATCTATCTACAGATCTATCTATCTATGACTCTGATCAGACTCAGTGAGTGGCGGCGCAAATGCAAATTCTAATTAAAATCTTAATACTATAATCAGTAATATCCTCTACCTGTCTACAGGCTACAGCTCAGCAGGTGGGGGTGGGGGGGGGGGGGGGGGGTGCTGTAATTGTCTGCCATCCCACATCCCACCTGCATAGCATATCTGCCGCCGACCGGTTCTGCATCGATCACACATTATACAGTTATATTACAGTAAGTATTACTGTATTATTCTGATTCCAGAACCAGGATCAGGATACACTACAGACAGACAGACAGAACTACTGTACCGGTATAGGCCTACATATATATAAATTATTTTTTGACAAAAGTTTTAGAATATATATGATAAATAAACAGAGCACAAAAGAATAAATAATTTCTTTCAAAATAAGAAAGATATGCTCACCACAAATACTCTGTCCATCGCACACATTGACAATTGCTAAAAATATAGATATAACACTTAAAGGTCTGACGACGCTAAGAAATCAGGCAATACCCTGTCATTATTAAGGAGCTTTTCAAAGTGGGCCTTCCAACCATTGAGGCGATCGGCTGGTGATTCTTCCTTAACCAGGGTGGTTGGTTGGCTTTTTCCGCCCAGTAAGCAAGTTGATCGATTTCCATGCCTGGGATGATTGCCTGCTCTGTCGTCAGCATCATTGATGGCATCAACCTGTTTGGTTTATTAGCTTCTATAGATTAACAGAGTACTGCCTGTTCAGGGACCTAGATGCTGCCTTAACTACAGTACATACATGATTGTTAATGTTAAATTACATATTACTTATATAATTTTATAATTCTATGTCAGCCACTCAGCCAGCTATACGATTCATATACAGTAGCATATACTGTACGTTCATAACAGTATTACTGTACCAGGTACCACTGTATTTCCATTCAGAATGACACGTTAAGGTTCCGAAATATATTTGCATAACTTATATCCCCGACTGGGGGTGTATAGATTAATATAATAACTTAAATAAACATTATTTGTGATTTTTAATGAATTCAAATATCTATCTATATCATGGCGATTGAATAAATAGGCATATCATTATATCATAAAAAATATAATCAATTTTTTACACCATTACTGTATGTATATTAATATATATAATATACACCATGACCCGTAATATAGTGTCATGTTCTGATGACAATGCCCCCCCCCCCCCCCCCCCCCCAAATTTGTCTACAAATCTTTACCATGTTGCTTGAAATTTGAAACACAAGTAGTTCAATTCACCGTGGTTTTTACCATGAAGCCGGAATTTTAGGATTTTTAAGCGTTTTAAAAAAGTGTCTTTTGCGAAATCGAACCCTCCGTATCATTGCCATTATTCATACTAATCGTAATTCTTTCATATCATTAGAAAGCTTTGGTTGCAAGGATTTCAAATATGTAACAATCTCTGAATTTCGTTGAGAAACAGCTGAGAAATAAGCGTTCAAAGATTGCAAAAATTTTCTATTGTTCGCTGCAGGCCATTTATTCTATTTAATAAATACACAAAATTCTGAAACAAAATTTATGTTATGAGTTGGTAGGCAACAGTGGTATGCCTATACAATATCTATATTGCGTAGCTAATCATACATAAGCAAATTGTTCCAGAATATTGTGTATTTATTAAATAGAATAAATGGCCTGCAGATAACAATAACTTCTCAGCCTTCCTTCCAATAATTGTTCTTCCTATTTCTCAGCTGCTTCACGACGAAGTTCAGATATTGTTACATATTTGGAATCCTTGCAACGCAAGCTTTTTATTGATAAATATTGACGTATTGTTATTGAATCTATACGACTAATTTAAAGAATGGCAATGATGCGGATAGTGCTATTTCTCAAAGGACATTTTTTTAAAACGCTTATAGGAAAAATTTAAAGGCGAAATAAGAAATTACGGCTTCATGGTAACAATCACGGTGAGTTGAACTACAGTAGTTGTGTTTCAAATTTCAAGCAATATGATAAAGATTTGTAGAAAAATTTGGGGAGGGGGGTCCTTGTCATCAGAAAATGACACTACTGTATATTACGGGTCATGATGTAATTAGAAATACAGTTACTAATACACTAGGCCTATCTAATACACTTTAGTAAATATTTTTAGATGGAAAAATAAGTCGGCGGACTCGGACTTCGTTAAGGTCTGTTGTTATGGACAACCCGCCGGTAATGTAGGGCCAGTATCCGGCGGCCCAGATCGTCTCGTGACTTGCACTGCTAAGAAGTTTAATAAGCAATCAGCCCACTCGCAGTCGTCTCAGACAAAAAGGGCAGGACAAGTAGTTCTTACCATACCGTGCACTGTGACATTCCTTCTGTAAGTACTGTATAAATTATTATTGATAGGCCTACTAATGACAATATTTTTTTCAATATTCACGTGACACTCACTACTAGCAATATTAACATGAATAAAAAAATATTATCATCAATTGTGATTAAGTACAGTATACAGTATTATTAAGTTACTAATTTGGTGTTATTGACAAAAATACCGATTTTGGTTGCCTGATTACCAATTTCGAATATTTTTTCCAATAACGAAGTTTGTGGTCGTGAAGAATAACAAAGTAATTGGTTAATTAATTACATTATAATATTATATTTTTATTATTGTTATATCTAATGAGACGTTCTCGAAGTTATTCGGACTCAACTCAACTCTGAAAGATTTTTCGTGACGGGATCGGCATGGGAACGGAACATTCATTCATAAGCCGTTATGGAACCAGGGTATCGGGAGGGGGGGCTCACCACCCCGCAATGGGGTAGACGACTCGGAAAATTTTTTTCGAGTTTTCGTTGGTTTCATGTGAAAGAGCATGTGAAAAAACCCCAGAGAGCAATTTTACTTAAAAAAAATTAATATTGGCCGAGTTATAGCGATTTTAAAACGCAAAATTAGCAACATCGAAAAATCAGGCCGTTTCAGAAAACTGCACTAGTGACGTCACTAGTGCAGCAGTAAATGTTCATTGGTTACTATACAATATAAATCTCTTAGTAACTAAAATAAATTGTGTAGCTAATATTTATTTAGTGTGTTTTTGTGTTGTGTTAAGAATACATTATTTGATATCTTAATGTGGAAATTGATTCATGACAAGTTAATTATTCCAGAATAATAATTATTTTTCCCAAACTATACAGTTGTTAGCTATAAAAATAAAACATATTTTGTAGCTAAAACTGCCAGGTGGTAGAAATCCAGTAGCTTATTGATGTTTTATTCAGCTTCAAAACTTAGATTACGGATTCGGATACAGATTGTGGATTCGCACTTTTTCTGATTGTAATTATTTTTATACAAGTTAAATTATTGAATTCCAAAAAGCATTGATAGTTAGTCCATGTAGCTGTAATGGATGACGTAGTATCTTCAGCTGCCATCTCAATACAATCAGCATTAATCAGAATTTAGTTGAACTATAACTACTGTATAATTTACATTTTTTAATTATCTATTTTTTCACAATTTTGGGAAATATATATTTCTTGTAGAAGCTACTACTACTTTTCAGTAAACTTTGCATGTATATGGAATCATATGATACTTCAACTATTTTCACTTCGCCATTTATTTCAAAAGATGGATCTGCGACGCTAAACAAGGCCCATTGTTTATTGCAAAGATGCATTTGAAGTTGCATTTGTGCCATGAATTTAGCGCTTACGATATTCGATTGTGTAAGATAAGATTTTTGAATGGCATGTTTTGATGTTGGACATTTTACTTCTACCACATGCGTTGGTGTAATGGCATCTGAAATGGCATCAATAAATAAGATTTTGTGGTATTTTATAAAAACACTAGCTACAATATTAAAACAGTACATACCATTGAAAACACTAGCTATCACAAACATTTGTTTTTATTTTCTTTAAAACATTTTTTTTTCACATGTAACTAGCCAAAATATGTCAAGACCATAAATCAATAGCCCAAAACATTAAGTTTTGGTATTTTTTGGTATTTTGATATTTTTGGATGTCAAACCAAAAACAGCTATTATGAAAGGCAGAATAATGGTGACACGGGCAACACTAGTACCAGTAACACTTTACAGTTAACTGACAAAAAATCTAAATAATTTCCATCTAGTGCTAATCTACCCATCCCGCATTGTTCGCTGTAAGAACGCTTAAAAAATAGATTAATGAAACGCCTGGCAGTATTTAGCTAGCTATATTTGTTTTTAGCTACAGCTCTACGGTACAGGTATGGGTGAAATAAATATTATTCTAGAATAATTAACTTGATATTAATAATTTGCCTCCATGCCGCTATCCTATAATCGATTCTTAACACAACACAAATACACATCCAAATAAATACTTAGCTACATTTATTATTTGTTTTATTTTAGATACTGCAATATTATACTTTATATTAGCCAATCAACAGCGCTTGACAACTGTTGCTGTGTTATGGCTGACGTCACTCGTGCAGTTTTCTGAAACGGCCTGATTTTTCGATGTTGCTAATTTTGCGTTTTATAATTGCTATAACTCGGCAAATATTAATTTTTTTGAAGTAAAATTGCTCTCTGGGGTTTTTTCACATGCTCTTTCACATGAAACCAACAAAAACTCGAAAAAAAATTTCCGAGTCGTCTACCCCATTGTATTCCGGCATAGTCTGGTACACGTCCGGATTCCTCCAATCCACCCTCATCAAGTTAATACGAAGAAGATTTTTCAAAGTCGACAGAACTCGCGGGGTTTATGCTCCAAATTCCGCGACTTAGTTTAACCGTTTAACCGGGGTTTTTGTTGTTGTTAATATTATTAATTAATTATTATTATTGTTTTTATAGATAAGTTTGTAAATTGCTACAACGTAACATATTTTTATAATTAAATTAAGCAAAACAGCCCGGGAGGAGACATGAAAAAAATATTTTTCTAACACGAGCCCTCCTCGTGTTACTAAACTTTTAACTTTAAAATACCTGAGCGTTTAAAGCTCATCTATCCCATCATAGTAGACATGTACAGAATGACAAGAGTCTCACAAGAAATGAAAACAATAATAAGTTGGTGCCAGTTCCCAAGAAGGGCAACCTAACACTCTATAGTTCTTTTCGGGGAATCTCATACGGTAGATCTCGATTTCTGCAAAGCTATGCAATAGAATTCTATTAAATCGCATCAGGGATCCCATTGAGAGACTGCTCAGTGGAAATCAGAATGGGTTCCGTAAATGTCGTGGGACCATGGAGCCCATTTTGGCACTTAGAAGGATAATTTAATTGTTTGAAGAGATATCAAAAAAGAAAGACAGGCATCTGCTGTTATCTTTGTTGACTTCTTCAAGGCCTTTGATTCAGTGTCTCGCTCACGTATTTTCAGCATACTTTCATTATATGGGATTCCTGATGAAATTATTACAGCAATCAGATCAGTATGCGATGGTTCGACAACATTTGTGTCGACTGTTGACGGTGACACAAAACCATTCGAAATGGCATGTCACACTTGCGCCATTGTTATTCATAATTGTGGGTGACTATGTTCTACGCATGTCCTTAGATCATCATAATTATGATGGGGTGATTGAAACTCCACATACTGGCTCCAGAAGTCGAGGAAATCCGGCCAAAGTAAGTACGTAACTGATTTAGACTTTGCTGATGACTTAGAGTACTCTCAGAATCACTAGAGGGAGCCCAACGGCTCCTCAGCTCATTGGGACAGGCTGCTTCTAGATTTGGTCCTTTTATTAACTCCAAAAGACCAAAGTTTTGACAGTTAACTTTGAAAGACCTCAGCAAGTCTCTGACCGGATGAGCATAAGCTCGAAGGATGGTATGCTTGAGCATGTGGACGACTTCTGTTACCTGGGATCATGGATCCGGAAGTCAGGTGAGGACCTTCGAATACGTAAGGGAAAGGCATGGGCTGCCTTGAATAGGCTTTCCAGGATTTGGAAGTCACATAGAATTCATCGGAAACGTAAGGTCCGATTATTTAGAGCAGCAGTAATTCCAGTACTCTCAGTAACTCTCTTATTGAACGATGAGACTTTAATTCGCTTTTTGTATATATGAATTATGTTTATGTTATCGTTTTATCTTTATCATTTTACTTTCATGTTTATCTTTATATTGCGTATATAATCATATTCAATCAACTTCATAAAAAATTCAAAATTGTCCAATTTGGAAATAATAACTACACAAGGATAGGGGGGAGAGTGTCACAGAACGAGGATGCAACCGGAATGGGGGCGGGGGCCGGGGGGGGGGGGGGGGGTGACAGCACTTGAGTGGAGTGTCCCGACACAGTCAGGTCCACCTAAGTTCTCCCCACCGATATTTCCAAGAGTTAACAGTTAAATGAATCAAAATATGATTAATTATTATTATTATTATTACTTTCAAAGGTTAAAACAGCCTTTGCAATGATAATCATCTCTGGAAAATCGTTGTGGTCAGTCATGGCAGGAATGACAATACTGTATTTTCACAAAAGTAGGTCTATACTGCGCGCGCAGTGCTTGTCTACTACTGGGCTAAGGACGGAAGGAGTCCCCCTTTATCTAGACCCCTTTATTAGCCTTTATAGAAATAAATCCAATATACAATATACATCTAACAAAATACATCAATAATGAGAAGTATTTTTCTAATAAATTATTTCAAAATTATATATTGAAAATGATGTCAGAAATATTAAATAAAACAATTCTTAATGAAACCGAACTAAAAAATAAACTTGTAAATCTAATACAATATTGAATTGGTTGTTATGGTTGCTGCTTTCTGATTAATGATTACTAGCTATCAATTTGTTTTCCGGGAATATCCTTGCTTCCGGGGTTATGCTTATGTTTCCGGGATTATCCTTATAAATTAATAATGATTGTTATCAATGATTACTTATTTCTGGTTACCAATGGTTTCTCATCTTCTCGCTCTCGGATTAGTAGATTCCTCGTCGAGGAAAAGGCAAATAAAATCAGTAGATCGCTCTGAGTTTTGTTTCAAACAAGGCACCATAGGTTTCAAACAAACATCCCCGAATATATGTGCGAAAGCCTTCAGCTTATTGGTACGTATATCATCTTTATCCTTATGCGACTTGCCAGCAATGTTAAGAAATCTATCGTCCAGAAGATAACGAAGGAAACATATGATGTAGTTAAACACATTCTTATGACAGGTTGGCATCCCGTCGATCAACTTCTTACAATAATACGGGTCCTTGCATTTACTCAGACACATATCATACTCATATGTTGGTATTACTGGTTCAGGCAGACTGTCTAGGAACACGACTAATGCATCAGCTGTAGAGGAAATCATACCAGTCAGTGACTCAGGTTTTCCCGTGTCGAGATAATCGCGGATTTTGAAAAAATCCCCGTCATGTCCAGCCTGTATAAAAAGGTCTTTATGGTCGGCCCCATTGCGATACAAGTGATCAACTAACAGCCACAGTTCCTTCGGGATGTCGTAAACTTGGTTCTGTTCAAGTTGCAATGCATCATGGCGTTTAGCTGCTCGCTCGTTTTCAACGATTTGTTCTATCGGCACCTCCCGTATTGGACATGGCATCTGGACGAGACTTTCCAATGAGCTGCCGAAACAGGAAGGGATGTAGTTCCCCAACACTGACACATATATGGAGTTCCCTTCGTACAAAGATAGGACTAGAGTGTCATCGATTTTATCTTCCCCTCGGGTGAGTAGACCCGCGGTTCCTTTCATTACATACACTTGTACTACAACTTCGGTGCTCTGGCCCGCCATAATTACTCCTGTTTCAGGTTTAACAGACAACCATGGTTTACAGTAACGTTTACCTTGGGGGAGTCAAACCGTTACATAGTAGGCCTATATCCAATCCAATCCGCTCCACCTATATAATATAGGTATATTTTTTATTTTTTTTATTAATATATAATAATTTTAATTTAATTTTTCATTATTCTTTCAAACAATTATCGATTTTGAACAAGAACATTCTCAAATAATTATTATCACTAACGCCACGATCGTCCTATACATTTTAATTAATTAGATTGCATGAAATTTGAAATATAGATACTTTCACCTCCCTTAGTGGGTGTGTCAGAATTATTTTCACAAGTTACATGGTTCTGCATCTGAGCAATAGGCGATGTCATTTTATTAAGAAAAAATACACATTCTGGAACATCATGTTTATATCATAAGTAGCTACAATGACCACCTATAATATATAATTATTATGTATCACTTAATAAGTAAACAAAATGTTTCGGTGTATTTACTTTACTGTATTTAAATAGCAGCCTCGCGCAGATGCAAAATATTTAATTGTTACTCAGTGACATTATTCTATATTACTTTATTTAAACTTTTAGTAATTTTACCCAGTTATGAAGGATCTAAAAGAAAATGGAGGTTTAGAACAAATGAGTGGATCATTGGATATACATATACAGAGACCCTATACGATCCATTTGACCACCCTATAAGTAGTATACAATACTATGACACCCGGCCATGGTCACCCGTAGCCCATCATTACCATCCATTTCTGGTACTCTGTCCAATCAGAAGCCACTATTTCAACCTTTAGCGGTGGTCGTTATTATTTCAACCAATCAGATGTCAGCATTTAATCCGTAACCATGGCAACTTCTCAAGTTCCCGCATCTTCCGCTAGAGGCGTTATTAGTCCCCCCAACGCTACTCATCCGTCCAATCATAAGCCTTTATTTTACAGGTGTTCGAGTGTCTACACTTAGCATCAGGTAACTTCTACTATATTTCAAATCGCAATTTTTCAGCAACCAGTATTTTCATATTTACCAACCGTTATTTTACAGACGCTAGAGGTGTCTACAGGTAACTTCTACTATTTTTCAAATCGCTATTTTTCAGCAACCAGTATTTTCATATTTACCAACCTTTATTTTACAGACGCTAGAGGTGTCTACAGGTAACTTCTACTATTTTTCACCAGTAACTAAATTTAATTTCGCAATTTTTCAGATAACAAAATATTCAACCGGGTTCGAACTCGGGACTGTTATAACTCCTCACAACTCGTCACCCACTCTTCCACCCAACCTCGAGAGAAAAAGGCGATAAATATCCGAGTTATAGCTGTTGAATGCCAAGTAATAATTATTCAATATCGATTTATTCATCATAACTGGTCGCAGATGTTTACAAATAGCTTGTGGTAGTATCAATTATAAATTATTGTTCATTGAATTCTATACTATAGCATATGTTACCAACGAGATCCAATTATTCTAATGATTTCGATAGCATAAAATGCATATTAATTAATACGAAATACATCTAACTAATAATAATAATTTACTTGTTCTACATACATTATCAGTACAATATTGACAGGTTAATTACGTTTGAATATAAGATGGAATGATAATTAATGTTTAGATGTAGGGTATTGATTGTTGTGAGTATGTGCTAGATATAGCAGTAATAGTGTTATTCGATATGTAACATTATGAAACAATGTCTCATGTATACACTGTAGTGTTGCAACTATGTATAGGTAAGTCAATGTGTCAGTGTTAATATAGTATATTACATTTTTATAATATATTTGTTCTACAGAGTGATGCTGGGTTTTAGCACTATTAATTTGACATTTTTTTATTGCGAAATTAGATTCACTGAAAAATCCCATGAATAAACTTTGCGAGACATTCCTTAACTATTCTTTGACAACAAATTGTCTATCTATCTATTTTGAGTAAAAAATGTGAAAATTAAAATGCAAGTCTTAAAAACTGAGAAAGACTGATTTCACTTCTCTGCAAAATATTACTCGTATTTCCAGCATTTTTGAAATTTAGGTCTCCAGTTGTGATACTCGGAGCTAGCTTAAAAACGATTCCTAGCCATATGACTTATGTTGGATCGGTTGTAATACCTGTTATCATAGGTTATGTCACATTGGTCATTACTGGGGTACGAGGTATGTTCAGATTGGTCTCTTAGATGAGGGTTAGGGAAGTGTTGATGTGGATAATCATGTCTACTCACTCTGTTCTTCTGATACTGCTGGTATGTTTGACTTTGGTGTCGAGATGATTCTGGGGTATGTCTCCAAGAGTTCCTCACATACTCCGTATGCCTATTATTATCTTGCAGGATAGATTTATATTGATTACCATTATAGTTGGCTTGATTGTTATTGTGCCAGTATGAATCCCTAGAGGTTTTGTAGTGTAGATCAAACCCTTTATTATTCCGCTTCATATCTGTGCTGCTTCTACTGCTTCCGTTTGTTGGAAGGGGTGCTTCGTTGGGTTTCTTGTTCGTATCTCGTTTGATGTTGCTTAAAGTTGTTGTGTTCATTCTTGCTACTATCTTGTGATTTTCTTAGATTGACAGTTTCTTTGGAAACATTATTTAGATTCACCAAGAAATCAGTCAGTTGTTGTGGAAGTATGGTAATTTTGGTATCATTATCTAGTTCACTATATTTGTTTTCAGTCTTAATGTTGTGCTGCATCTGGATCTTTGATTTGAAGGTTGGTTTGGCAGATCTTTTTGGTTCTTGCCAGGTCTCATTGTTTTTGAGGACTTGTTCTAGAGTAGAGGGACATTTCACTGATGGGTTTGTGATTATTACAGAGTCTTTTCTTATGTTTGTTGGTACCTGACTTCCTTGTAGGGATTCACCTTTCTTTTCCTTTATGCTGTATGAGTAAGTAGGATCCATTTCAGTTTCATTTGAATTGTCTGATATATTATCTACTGTTATATACTCATCAGTCTCTGATGGTG
>JAUCBJ010000061.1:0-30557 GCA_032718475.1 Nemertoderma westbladi | reverse complement strand
TGCAAAGGCAGGTGGTTTATAGGAATATAATAAACGCAGTACTCGTTTTCATTATAAGCCTCTTTGCGTTCGTCCTGTTTTGTATTTAAATATATTTCTTAAACGCAGGCTAGGACGATCTTTATAATAATAATAACTAGGGATGCGATCAATATGTGAAGCCAGGTGGTTTATATAATAATTTAGTCAACGCAGTACTCGTCTTCATTATATGCCTCGTTGCGCTCGTCGCTTGTCCTGTTTTGTCATAAAATATTTTTCCTAAACGCAGACTGACGATCTTTATACAGTTATAACTATGCGAAGTTTCGAAACTGTGCGAGTAACTGTTGATACATCTATGTGGAGATGTGTGATATGTGGAGATGTGTGATACAACGCCAACGCATCTTATGCCGATGTAGTAATATGGGTATTGAAATAATATTAAATCAATGTACACTCTTAAAGCTGCAGCGAAAAAATGTAGCTAATTTCCTAGGTTACATATAAAATAATAATATTATTTTTAAGAACATTAATTTTACTACTTTGCAAAAATTCAATTAAAAAATAACCAGACATATACATTGTGGAATAAACTATTTCAGAAGCCTACAACAGCCATGCCATGGATTGTATTTATGTTATTATATCTGTCATTTAACTGAGATAGCAATAGTAGTAATAGTCGAACGGTTAGGCGGCCCGTCCAGCCTATAATAAACACAATTCAGTGATTGGGCTGGAATAGCAATACTGGTTGCCTCTATTACAATTCCTCTCAGGTTAGTCTACAGCCACAACTCCCAGCAGCTAGCTCCACACCAGCAGAGACTTGACCAATAATGGGAAGGATTAAATTTGTACTCAATAATTGTGCGGTTTAATTACGTTTAGATCAATTAAAGACACATTTATTAAAGCAAATCACTTAAACTAATTAAAAACTATAATAGAATGGCGTATGGGGATTATATCTGTATAATTTTTAAGTATAATTATTTAAATCTTATACTGTAAAACAATTAATTTCCTTTAAAAGGCAGGTTGAAAATGGCGTTTTCACCGCAATCAACTTAATTAACTAATTAACTGCTATTATCTTAGCTTCTCGAAGGCCACACGGAAATTCTACTTGGAAAATTTCTAAACTTTTGCCAAACAACATGTGTACCAAGTTTGGATAGATTTCATCAAAGATTGGCCGAGTTATTAACGTTTAAAATTGAACACGACAGAACGACAGAACGACAGAACGACAGGTTGATTAATGGTACCACTACGCTAAGGCTCACTCACTTCGTGGCTCGCCCCACATGATTTCACCCAATTTCTTCAATCCTTACAGCGTTTGGAACACTTTCTACCTGCCAACTGGAGTATAAAACCCTTACACTAGTTCGACCCGTCGTTCCATTCCTTACATGATTTCAACTTCCAATCAAATAATAGTTAATTAACCAATCCCCAGGCTACAATTCAATATGTGTTCCTACTAGTGTAAGGATTGGGAATATGCGGGGGGGCTGCAGCCCCCCTCCCCCGCCTCATACGCCTATGTTTCCCTGTACAGTACTTTAAAGCGTCACCCTAAATAGATCTGATATGTAGATAATCATATTTAATTATCTTTCTAAGATGTGCGGCGGAATGAGAGATTTGAAGGTGATGAAGTACATCAGCTATAATATACAACCGCAGGGGGTCGCAACAGAATGAATGGCTCGCTAGTGAATGAAAGCTGATTATATAGCAATGTAGTTGTTCTCTCCTCCCACCATATGTGTAAGCCTACAGTACAGTATGTATCCAACAATTAATTGTATTGTGATTACTACTCTACCTTGGATGTACTACATAATTTATTTCTTACATAATAGTAATTTTCTGGCCGTACATGATCATCGTAATATAATTGAAGTGGTTGATTAAATGTAGGCCTATAATATTTTTATTCAATAAAATTGCCTTTTTAACCGATATTTAACCGGCCTTTCTGCCATTTCAGGAATAAAGATTGGACGTTATTCCTATAAATACGAGGGTGCTTATATTCCTAAACATTGCCTATTTTTAAAATAAATCACAAAGAGCGAGGTCTGAGATTCCGCGTAGCAGTAAAATTAGTAGACCGGGTCACTCCCCCTAGCGGCCGACATGGGAATTATAGAAGTCTGTCTTCATGTAGCATATCTAAACTTTTGGTAGAATACATGTGTACCAAATTTGGTTCCATTTCATCAAAGATTGACTGACTTCAAACATTTCCAACGACGACAGACGGTGCACTAATTAGACCGCTACCAAAGGCTAACGTAAACTTCGTGGCTCGCCCCAAAACTGACTTATTTTAAAAATATTCCTGTACCTACTCTAGCAAGGGGAGGTGAAAAGGCAATGTTGTGAAATAAAATTACGTATTTACCTTAAACCCCGTTATTGATGTATATTAGCCTATTATATCATACAGTATATATCGCGGTCTGCGGGACAAAAACTTTAGCAAATGTTTATTATTGTTGTTCTCTCCACATTAAATTATTCATTTTCTAATATCCCTATTCAGTGTTACCTTGAGCTACTGGTAGTACAGTAGGCCTACTTACAGTAGAATATAAGAACGTTCATTAAATAAATGTATCCCGAGATTCTACGTTCTACGTCAAAGCAGAAACCATGACGATGTCCTTTGTAGATAGACCAGTGATTTCTCTATTATTGGCTCTCTCTGCAACGGCATATATTATTAGAACAAGTAAGTAAACAATCCGATATTAATTGTGGTGCTACTATGTGTACAGTAGGCCAACTGCATTTCGAAAGATGTCCGAGGATGGACAAGATATGGTGTCAATGACCACATATTGAATTGAAGTTGCCGATAAGAAGATAGGCACATCAAATTCTAAATAAATTGATAGACTTGAATTGACATGTATGTAGGAAGAACGGTTATAAGAACACACCCATTGACCTATTAGTATACAAAATGTAAATAAATAGTTAAACTTACTTTTTTATGAAATACTGTATATACCATGCAAAGAGACATTTTAAAATTGCACATAAACAAGACGAGTAGCATATTGTTATTGTTATTGAATTACGAATTATTTAATTGTAATACTGGCCAACATCAAATTATATAAATTTATTTTTTATATTTTCAAATTTTCAATTCCATTCATTCGCCTATAACAATTATTGTGGGCTTTTCCATGCGTTGTTATAACGCACTGAAAAACTATGTCGTCTTTTCATCGCCTGAAAGACAAACAATGCTAGTTTTTTTTATAGTTAAATCGTGCTGACACAACATTAATTCACTACTGTAATTTTGGCCAATGTTGGTCTCTGATGGAATCTACTATTTATTAATTGGATTCGAAGGTCTTGAAAAAAATTGCATTTTAATAAGAAGTGCATCTCGTCTTCAATCTCATTTGTGCCACATAAAACACACTTAATCATTCTTCCCGAGGCTCATTATATCACCTCCCTGATTCAATTCTTAATTAATGTCATAATAACATGTTCTAAAAATCAATATTACACATTTGTATACAACGTTTCTGTTCGCGCTTTTAGACCTTTAGCAGTTTAACCTGCCAATTTAAATATCTTTTTAATTATGAATCGACTTTTGCCCTTACCAATTACCTGGTGTACTGAATTTACATCCGCCGAAGCCAGTCCGTGCGCGGCGTATGACCCACGGTGTGGGAGACTGGATTCGGGTTCCAGAGGAAGTTATTGCGGTGTAGGCTACTTTGTATTATTCGATTGATTGCTACTATATAATCTCCGACAACTATATTTACTTTCGGGGAAATATTAACAGTTCCTTTGGGACGTGGAGCTTTAAGTATAAAACAGAGTTATGACTTACACTAATCACAACTAGATGGCTATGGAATCTCGTAAATAGCGCATTCTTTAGGAGATGCTTTATTAACTTTCACACGACTTCACACTACTTCACACTAATTCACACTAATTTGCCGACCGTCACTGATTTTTATCATATATATAAGGAGGATTGCAACTGACACACATAGGGATTATGAAATAGCATTTAATTCACACAAAAACCACTATAATTTGAGTCACAGTTGCTACCGGTAGACCCTTCCTCCGGTTACCTCAGTAATCAAGAAAGTTGAGGGGTTTACGATTATTTATCGGTATTCTCCAAATATAACATCCATTAATAAACAGCAATTAACACAATATAAAACAGCATTAAACGGTGCGGTGAACAGTCAGTATGTGTTCATAAAGTTCAGTATGATAAGGTGCAGTTTGTGCCGGTGTGGTTTGGTGATTCAGGGTGAATAGATTTACGTCCTTATAATCCAGCCATCAGATGTTCTTGGGCCAAAGTCTGAAACGTCTCTACTTAGTACAGAATCCTGAGAGGAATCTAATTCTCAGAAAAACTATAACTGCGCATGTGCCAGTTTCCACAGGTAGGTCTCTACTGGCATAACTGGGAAGATTGCTCTGATTGGCTGAATAGGCTCAAACAAAGGAATCTCCACGTACACAAAAAATCAGCTGACAGATTTCGTCATCTTGGTTCTAATTTCTGACCGACGCGTAGTTGAACAATTTTAGGGCTATTTTAGAGTATTTCACGCATTGCGTAAAAATGACTTGTTATGTCCGCAAAAGCTTTTACACCGCTCCCAGAAAATGGGATTTAAGTCTATAAAATATAAAAAATCACAGTTTCTAAAATATAAAAATACTCTAAACTATCAGTCCTTCTTTCGCGAATGGCATTTACGAAGTTTTTTGAGACTAGTAAGAGCCTTTTTCTCTTTGGGGCGAGCCACTTTACTAGGAGTGCTATAACTCCTGGGGGAAGGGTGCAATACGATTGCATCAGAAGGTTTTGGATTATGGTCGGTGTATCTGCCGGTCGAGGTACCCGGTTGATCGATGTCGACATTGGTGGATCGGGACGGCAGCTCTTACTGGTCCTTGATGGGTCGTTTAAACGACAGTGGTAGGTTGACCGTGTGTAGTGAGAAATTTCCTCGGTTTGATTGTTCTCTCTAATTTGCGTTCTCTGGCTTTATATTTATATGGTCTTCTATGAACTTCTTGTAACTCAGGATGTGAGTTTATGAACAAGTCAACGTATTCTTTATTCCTTGAACAATACATATAAATTCCAATGGACTAATGAGTTTTAATAAATCCATAGAGATTATACGGAGGTATTACGTCCTTTTCTATTCTTGAAACATTATAAGGTTTTCTGAATGAGTTTACTTTAACCAATTGATCTAAATGTTTTTGTAGTTGTTTGAGTTCAACCAAATCGAGAGGATTTATTAATGGTAGAAACTTTAAACTATGTGTTGGATCTTTCAGTTTCACCATATAATATTGAGTTAAATGGACATAATAGGGGTGATCTTTGATCCCGTAAAATGAGTTCGGCAAAGGTCTAGCGCGTAGGTTAACCTTTTGTACCATACGACGGACAAGATCCGCTCGATTGTCCGGAGGTTCAATGAGTATACCATCGACACGAGCAGCCTCGATTGGCGGATGTTGTAACATAGGAGCGTCAGCGATAAGGTCTCTAGATCTTAAGTTGATATCAACCGGTTGAGGTTGTGCTGTCGCGAAGAGTTTATCTCCGAAATGGGGAGCCATCGAAGGATGAATGATGGTTTTGGAATAGAGATCAGTCATAAGGATTTGAGCTTCTTGTTGGGCTAAAGCTGCTTCTTCTCTCTCATCCATTTCGATATGCTTCTCCTCGAGCTGATTCTCCTCCGCTTGTCATTGAAAGCGTTCGTCCAAGAACTCTTGCAGAGAGTATGTTCGTCCAAGTTCGATATCTTCCTCAAGATTCTGGATTTCACGATCGAACTGGGGTAAAGCTAATTCCTTTACGCTTGGACTTGTTGTTGCAATTTACATCTGTCTAAACAATCGTAGGTTCCCTTTCCCATCTTTTGCCGAATAGCGTCCAGCGCGTTTTGTACAATGCGTTCCTCCACCTCGGTGACAGGTTGTATCGGAGTTAAACCGGGACGATTATACGGGTTGAACGGCGATATTAAATGTCCACATCCCAATCCGGGTAGGTAGGATGGGCGAATGTCTAGAGAGCCCACAACCGGAGTGCCACTGATTAATTGTTTGGGTAACACTAGGTCTTTGAACAATGAGTACAACTCAGGAGGATCCGTCATACTATTAGGATCAAGAAGTCTGAGGTAGCACCAGGGAATGAGGAGGTCTGACCGAGTATTCCGGAACTCTGATCATTGGTTTATTTAAGGATCGTTTGAGTCGAGTGAGCGTAGGTGGTACGTCAAACAAGTTTCGCTCAAAACTCCCGTAAGTATGGCGAGTAAAACTGTGTTTAGCGCTACATCTCTGCGGATGTTTATGTCTTTCCGTTTGTTGATTGGGTCTAGGGCATTCATCGCAGTAATACCAAAGACGCACGTCTTGTAAGAGAAACGCTGGTGATCTTTCTCCAGTTTTACAATATTCCTCCATCTGTTCGAAGCTATCCGGTACAACAGGTAGCGGTCGATTGGTGGTAAGATACATCATAGTAAAATATTAAGTTTAAGCCGTTTAAGACGTTTAAGCTCCATCATAGGGTTATGATGTATACCTTGAGGATATCGAGTTTCGAGATTTTGCTGACTAGCTACATTGAGATAAGTTTCTCTCAAGAACTCTAAATATCCGTTAAAGTCACTACGCTTGTCCGGTTCTTCAACATCTTCTCTTTCGAGTCGGTTTTGAATAGAAGTTTCATGTTCAATTCCTCCATCTGTTCGAAGCTATCCGGTACAACAGGTAGCGGTCGATCGGCGGTAAGATACATCATAGTAAAATATTAAGTTTAAGCCGTTTAAGCCGTTTAAGCTCCATCATAGGGTTATGATGTATACCTTGAGGATATCGAGTTTCGAGATTTTGCTGACTAGCTACATTGAGATAAGTTTCTCTCAAGAACTCTAAATATTCGTTAAAGTCACTACGCTTGTCCGGTTCTTCAACATCTTCTCTTTCGAGTCGGTTTTGAATCGAATTTTCATGTTCAATTCTCAGTTTATCATTCCAACTTCGCTGGGCATGATATTTAAATAGAATCATTTCCCTTTCGGTGTCTACATCGTCCGTATCGTGTAAATCGATAGGATGACCAGTAGTTAAGAAGTCCATATACGTACCATTACGATGCGTATAGCGAGCGGTGAATTTTCTATAGTCCAATTCACGCTTGAGCTGTTCCTTTGACATTGGTGGTTCAATATAATGGCCATCGTCTTCCGTCGTGTGTTGAATCACATCGCCGATTATCAAACTATCAACAAACGCTTGCAGTGGTAGGGTATATCGCTCCCTGATACCAAGATCATCTTCTATCAACTCAGTCATAGCTGCTATATGAGTTTATCGATATTATAGTTAATAATAATAAGGCTAGCGGGCGTCGCTGCCTTCCCCTCTATGCCCCCGGACAGCCCTGAGTTCCTCAGCGCTGATGTACTGTCGTCGCTGTGCCCCTCGCCAACGTAGTAGCCACGCAATGACAACAATAACCAGCGCGAGTCACTCCACTGTCCGTCCCAAGGGCTTGAATATACTGGAGGTACTTGCTACAGATGCAGGGTAACTTTCACAACTGCGACTCGCTACTGTAAACACACTTTAGTAGCAACATCACCTATAAATACACAAATTCCACATTCCTGCCACAATTTGTACATTAGTCAGATGCCTTCCAGAATGCCACGTTATTATTATGTATCCCTAGATACTAGCAAGTGCTATTTATTACGCATGCTATTCAATGGGGCAAGCTTTCTATTGTTCTTTTAACTCACTTCTAATTCTAGCGTGGTTGTTACTATGGTGACATTATGCAAAGCTAGCGGTAGAATTAGGGTATTTCTCATGCATACAGATCTGGGATGCTATTTAATAATGACTCTTTAATTGTCAATATCCCCCTTATACATGATTTTATGAATTTTATCGGCTATTGACTATACACTGGAGATTCTCTCACACTGATATACTTAACCCTATTAGTACCGGGCTATAAAATGTTGTACAAATACCGGGGGGGGGGGGGGGGTCATATTTACCCCCCCCTCTAAAATCTACAAATATTTACGAAAACGTCTGATTTTTTGTTTGTACGTAGGTATCACTTGTCTGGATCCGACCGAAAAAAAAAAATTTCGAAAAAATGTACTGGGGTGGTTATATTGCAGCACCAAAATTACAAGTAGTGCACAATTTTCACAAAATTTGAAAGTTACATTTTCGGCTAAATATTTTTAATACAGGTTTTCTGGGGTGCAAAATACATTGGAAAATATTAAAAAATGATATGATTACTATAAATGGCTGTTTAGTCCTCACTGCGTAGGAAAAAAATGAAAAAAACAAAGTAACCAGCACTTTTCAGTTAGAACACAAAATTTTTAATTCACTTATACGATGCTATAAATTCACATTTTCAGGTTTTCTAGGGCGCTGATTCTAATGGAATACATTTCTAATATGCCAGATCATTGCTACTTGTATTTTTCGGCGTAATTTGGCAAATTTTGGTGCTAGCACCAAATTTCGTACCCATCACCAAAAAGTACAAGTTTGCGATGTCCAGTGCTGTTTTTATTGATTCCATCGGATTCAGGACCCTCATAAACCCGTATAACGCAAGAAACAAGGCGATACTATCTACTTATCAATTTGCATATTTTCCAAAATTTGGTGCTGGCACAACAATTTTCACCCACCGGCGAAAAATACAAGTTTGAGAACTCTTATGAAATTTTTACTGATTCCATTGAATTCAGAACCATCACAAACCCGTATAACGCAAGAAACAAGGTGACACAATCAATTGATATATTTGATGGTTTTCAAAATTTGGTGCCAGCACCACATTTTGCACCCACATCCGAAAAATACAAGTTTGAGATGTCCAGTTCGATAATTATATTTTCCATTGAATTCAGAACAGCCATAAACCTCTAAACCGCAAGAAATAAATTGTCACAAGCAATTTTATCTATTGAATGGATTTTCAAAATTTCGTGCTAGCACCAAAATTTGCACACAGCACCGAAAAATACAAGTTTGATACGCTTGGTGCAACTCGTATATATTTCATCGAATCCAGAACCCCAAAAAACCCCAATTACGTAAAAAACAAGTTTCAAACAATCAATTTACAAAATTGACTTATTTCAAAATTTGGTGCCTGCACCAAAATTTGGCACCCACCGAAAAAAAAAGTTTTAAATTTCTAAATCAATTTATATGAATTCCATCCAATTTCTAACACCAAAAAACCGGTGTAAATCAAAAATAGAGATGTTACAATTCATATTTAATGAAATGTAATTTTCAAAAAACGTCTCAAAAAAAGTGCCAAAAGTAGGGTTAAAATATGGTGCTATAACTCGAAAAGTACCCAATATTTTTGAAAACGGTTTTCACTACTAGGTAGACAATAGATTTTTAAGAAAATTCATAAAATTTCAGATTCCCAACTGCGTTTGTTTCAGAATTATAATAAAAAAACCACGGGAGGGGTCATATTGACCCCCCCCCCCGGGTTTAATAGGGTTAATAGGGTGAATCTCCGCTCCCATGATCTATTAATTAACGGAATTTTGGGAATGTTTATAAATTGTATAATATGACAATTTATTAAATTCATGAGAGGATATGAATTTAAAAATTTATTCCCATGAATTTTATTATTTGATATTAAAATAGACATAGTTTTATTCCAGAACATGTCTGGGGACTAGGATCCTTAATTCCAGAATTTTGTCTTTTAAGAGTATCGGTAAGTACTTAACAGATTTGTTAGCATTTCCTCTATTTTAACATTTGTTATAACAAACGTTGTAAATATTTATCAAATATTTAATATTTAGGATGGGCACCGATTTATTCCAGAACATGTCTGGGGACGTTAACCACTGATTCTAGAACTTTTTCTTTCAAGTATATCGGTGGGTGCCGCGATATCTTAATCGACTAGAATTTCAGATGGTCAAAGGGTTTAACAGATTTATTTTGCGCGAGTTTCAACGCTACTGTTAAATGGACATATTCCTACTATATGTATTATTTAAGATACGGTATGAGAGCAATATTGCAAGAAGCAATGTCAGTGAGAAGAGGCAAGTCGTTTCCAAGGTCTACCCAGAGCTTGGTTTAGCCGAGACACAAGGATCTGAACTTTGCATTCCTAATACTCTACTTTACCAATAATACCTAAGTATAGTAGGAGCGGTATATTGTACTTTAGTAAGTACTGACATTTCATCTTACTGTAGTCACGTATTTATAGTATGATACGGACAGTAAGGAAAGAGAAAATGAAATTATTTCTCGCCATTAACAAAATATATTATACTAAGTAATTAAGTAATAAAACACCAAAAAAATATTGCCCTAATCTACTGAATAATCATTAAAATATTATTCTACTAAATAAAATTAAAGAAAACGATCATAATAATAGAAATTACATAATAATGCATACATAAATATAAAAATAAAAAAAAATAAAATAATGTAGTCACATACCCACTCCAAACGCTGTTACATTGGGGAGTCCCTAGATGTTTGTTGGATTAGGGAGGTGGTCGTGGGAAGAGTCTCTTGCCTTCCATAGTTACCGGACAACTCTCGGTCTCTTTCCAGTAAACATAAACGACCAACCGGGTGATTAAGTTGTTGCATTTCGAACACAATTCCAGGTTTCTTAAAGTTACGTCGCATGACGACGAGTTCTAACGATCGCACTAAACCATCATCGGATATATGAGTCTCGATGATACGACCTGTCTGCCACCTCTTACGGGGAAGATCTGATTCCACGATAAGGACCATGTCTCCGGCGCTGACGTTTTCTTGCTGCGCAAACCACTTTGTTCAAAGTTATACCGTAGGAAGATAATCTCTTATAGTTCCTTTATCAGATTTCATAGTGTTGCTAGTCCCAAAATGAGCGATTTGTCGGCGTAAACTCAATATGAAGCTGTTGGTAGATAGATCGTTCACCATATCTAGATGGATCGCTCTACAAGTCATACAGACAAAGATGATGCACCATCGCTTGACTATAGTCCTAGCACAATATACTTCAATAGGGCCAAATAAATCCACACCAGTATTAGTAAAGGGTGGTTCATAACAGCTTACTCGTTCCCTAGGTAATTCTGCCTCTCGCTGTGTTAAAGGCCTACTGAATGCTTTCCTACAGGGTATACAGTTCCTAAGAACTTGGTTTAGAGCTCTACGGGGCTTATGGAAATAATAGCATGTTCGAATTTTGCTAAGAACTCATTCTCTACCAGAGTGGTAAAGTTTACTATGAATATCTACAATCATCTTGATTTGTATTTCAAGATTTCTAATGAGTATGGGAAACTTAGTGTCAAAGGACAATGGAGCATTGGTTAATCTCCCTCCGACACGGATTAACCCATCTATCATTGTGCTAGAGAAGCGATCCCTTAAGAGCATCTGTGGATTTCTTAACAACAGGAAATACTTATCGGAATCCTCGTAACATTGCAGGAGTCTCAGTATCTGCTTGTTGGTATCATCATGTTCTTGGTAACTGATCTTCTCAGTCACAAACCTATCAGACAGCCGATAAGTGGGAAGGTCTTTAGTAGCATGGACCTTTTCAGCTACTACTGGAGAGGTATCATTAGCGATTTTCGTCCTGGAATAGTGATGATGGGAACATCTTTTCAGATACACAATGGCCTTGCAAAGCCGATTCCAGGAGCTGTAATGATCTATCGCCCTTTGTAGAAGAGGAGAAAGTCCTTGGGAGACGTCTGGTGTTCCAGATTTCCAGTCTCTTTCTCTGATTTCTATAACGGATTTATTTATAGTTCAAGTAGCATCCATGGATGAATTTAGATCCACAGTGGCATCACCGGCGGTGTGTAGCACAGACAGATCTATCGCTGGCTTAAACAGCTTTGATTTACTCGTCCGGGTTTTCGGTTTGACTTTCTCCGTTCCCTTGGCTTGTCTGATCTCCCCCTTGGTGAGATGAGGGGGCCATTCCTCCTCTTCTTTACCTAGGAAGTCGGGTCCACCTAACCAGTCTGGAGTATCTATCAATTCTTGAGGAGTTGCTCCTCTGGAAGCGATGTCAGCTGGATTAATCATCCCAGGGCAATGTCTCCATTGATCTATATTAGAGCGACTGAGTATAATGGCTACTCTGTTGGTAACAAAGACGCTGAACTGACAGACTTCATTAGTTATATACTCCAGAACGAGTAAAGTATCAGTCCAATAGACAGTTTTCTCTAGTGGATAGTCGATCTGTTCCGTTACATTCTGGCCGATGGCTGTCCGGCCGACCGCAGTTTGTTGTTTATTAGGGCCTTGGAGGTGGCTAATGAAACTTTAATTCCATCGGGAGTTTCAACCCTCAGGTAGGCTACTATACCTATTCCAATATCGCTGGCATCTCCAAAAACATGGAGTTGATAGGAATATGTGGGGAGAACGTGACCGAAATACGAGCGGGAAATCTTAAAGTTCTCGATAGATGGTAAAGAATCTTCCCATTTCATCCACTTTTTTAGCAGTTCTCCCTTGAGTGGATCATCCCACGAGTGGTTTTCGAGCCACATTTGTTGTACTAAGCTCCGAGCAACTAGTATGACTGGGCTAATGAATCCCAACGGATCGAAATAAATGCTCAGAATACTCAGACAAATCCATTTAGTTCTAACTGGATTATCCCGTTGCTTCAGTTGAAAGAATAAAATATCTCTCACCGTGTCCCATTTCAGTCCAAGAGTCTTGGTTTCTGGAAGATCGTCCTTAATGAGGTCAAGGTCTTTAACACCTCAGTCTTCTACTGGGATCGATTCCAGGAACTCACGGGAGTTACTAGTGAATTTGGTTAGGCGAAATCCACCTCGTTGTAAGCACTCTACCGTTCCCTTGGCAACATCGATTGCTTCTTCCACCGATGGGAGGGACTTTAAATTGTCATCCATATAAATATCCCGTTTGATGTTGTCAATAACCTCTTTAGAGAAGGCATCTCTATTATCATCGGCAGTGGTGCGCACTACCAAACAAGCGTTCGAGGGGCTCGATATGAATTCGATTGAATATTGCCGCAGTCTTAATAATATTCCCAACAAAGATTGGAGTAAGTTGGGTCCCGGCAACAGTTCCGAATTTAGGGATTGTCCCATATAAAGGGCGGAGCTGTCAAACACTACCCGGACTTCGTTTGGTTTACCGGGCTTGGGAACGTAATGATGTGTCAAGTAATACGTTCTCTCCGTTATGGGTGTTTCTTCTGGAACTCGCTCCGCATATCCCTTGTCTATAAACTTCTTTAATTGAGTCTTATACATTTCTTTGGCTCAATTGTTAGCCGTGAAATGCCGATGCTGTTGTGTGATTCTTTTTTCCACTAAAGGTCGATTATTCACGAAGCTGGATTCTCTCCGTCTGAAAGGCAGACCAATTTCATAACGACCCTAAAGGCAGACCAATTTCATAACGACCCTCATCTTTCAGATAACGTGTAGTTGTTTCCTGAATCTGCTTGGCTCTCTCTTCCTCGATGGATAAGGCTTTGTCGTAGGAATTAGGCTCTACGGCTTCTTGATTAAAGAATCGTACGGCGTGTTCATCGCGTACCTTACTATTGTACCGCTCTACCGCTTCATTTAGTTCGTCGTCATAAATCAATTGTTCGCTATTTTGACCGATAAGGTTACACAAGTTAACTTGGTTTAACCAAGTTTGATTCTCAGTGAGGAGTTCAATGGTATTTTCCTTGTCATACAAATTCTGTATATCGTCGTTATCTGAGGAGCATGGGGTTTCCTCAGCTGTGATTTCCTCTTCACTTATATCTTCCTCACATTCATTTACCTGATGGACTTGCTCTCTTGGGAGTCTTTCTTGCAAAGTCCTATGGGAAGGTCCCGTGAAGTACCAACCCACTCTTGTTCTTCCCGCGTAGGTCTGGAGTGGTCATGGTCGAGCAGGCCGTTTTTCTATTATCTCAAGCGCCTCGTGCGCATTTTGGCCGAGTAGTATCTGTACCCCTGGATAATCGGTACTGAATCTAGGTATGTTGTATTGCTGGGTAAAATGATCTTCATCCCAGTTGTAAGGCTCCACTTGGCTAGTAGCAAAGTTAATTATCACCACCATTTTAACTGACCTTACACTATTTTCACCTAGTTCATCCTGGGGAGTGGACAACGATCCCACGTAGTAGTCAGTTGATACCGTAGATTTCCAAACCTGCATAATTCCGGAAAGGTTCAGTTTGGTTCGGAACTTTGGTTGACCAACAAAGATATCTTCGGCTAAGTCTTTGTCTATAAAGGTGCCTGTACTGCCGGAGTCAAGCAAGGCATTCACTATTAAGCTCTTCCCTATTCCATGTACTCTCAGTTGCACCACGGGGAACTCTAGGATACCGACAGATGATGTTGGCGCTTTCCATGAGAGCTGTTGATCCGGAATAGACAGTCGGGGTTCTTCTCCCTCCGTTTCGGTCTCATACGTAAGTGCTCGATATACGGTTGTGTTGATCATATAACAGGATTCATTTTCGTCTGAAAATTCATCGGTGTAGAATCCTTCCATCTCCGAACTGTGGTCAGTGTTGTTCACATCACTGAATTGGACATGTAGTTCGGGCTCACTTACCTGACTCGTCCGGGTCTTATCAAACTCGGTGTGCAGCAAGATATGATGTTTCGCGCCACACTTAGCACACCTCGCGTCTGAGTAACAGGTTTTCCTTTGATGTCCTTGCCTGAGGCAGTTATAGCATAACCGTTTATCCCACATGAATCACGTCTATCCTTTAGTTCTTTCTTTAAGAATTCTTCACACCCACTCAAGCAATGTGGCCCGTCGCACAATACACACTTAGGTTTGATGTTACTTACCTTAACCTGCATTGTATTTTGTACACTAGCTCTTTCTTTGGGCTTCCTTCCATGAATTCTCTTAGGAGACGTCGGGGGAGTTGTCATCTGTTCCCTCTTGCCACTGGTTCGAGCCTTAGATTTACTTACGTCTTTCCTGATCTTATTTACGTAGTAAGATCTCTCGGTGTCCTTGCCACTATTCTCGTCATAAGACGTTTGGCTTTCGTAATCATCTGTATAACACACTGGTGTTACCTTTCTCCTAGTAACAGGTTTTTCACTTACCTTACTTTCCGGAGTCTTCTCTCTAGACTGTTTTAGGAGCTGTAATCTTACCTCTACGTTTAAGAACAACATGAGGTCAGCCATGGTTGGGTCTCTATGTTGTTGGTCCATCAGATAGAGAACCTTTTTGTCCCAGCGAGTACCTACTCCACCCTTTGGCAAAGTTGATGCTACGGCTCCGACAACCATAGAAATCTGGTATTCCTGAGACTTACCCAACCAGTCTAGCTGTCTACAGATCTCCTGAATCTCATCGGAAAACTCTATAATCCCGCTGCAAAGAAACTTTCGGGGCGCTACTAATTTCGCATACAGATATCTAGCTATATTAGTCCTATTACCATACCTGATATTAAGTGTATCCCAAACTTGTCTCAATCCGTCTGGATGTCCAATAAACTTTAACGCCATTAACTTGGGAGGTCCTTCCAAGCGCTCGATGAGGAATCGTAGTTTCTCTCCGCTGGATAGTACGGAGTTCTGTATGTTATCTTTGTAATATTCATTAAAAGGTAACCATTTCATCTCATCTCCATTAAACTGGACGACCTCTCCCACCTTTACCGCTTGACGGGCTTCCGTTCTAGCCATCTGACATGTAAAGCTTTCTTGAGCCATCGTATATTTAATATCGAATTATCGGTAAATAATACTGTTGTACCTGTAAGTACCAGTTCGGATCAGGCCTACAGTTTACCGTCCTACCCGTACGTTTTGGGTTTATTGCCTATTGGGCAATAAAAGAAACAAAATCTATTAATGTTCGCGCTTTTAGACCTTTAGCAGTTTAACCTGCCAATTTAAATGTCTTTTTAATTATGAATCGACTTTTGCCCTTACCAATTACCTGGTGTACTGAATTTACATCCACCGAAGCCAGTCCGTGCGTGGCGTATGACCCACGGTGTGGGAGACTGGATTCGGGTTCCAGAGGAAGTTATTGTGGTGTAGGCTACTTTGTATTATTCAATTGATTGCTACTATATAATCTCTGACAACTATATTCACTTTCGGGGAAATATTAACAGTTCCTTTGGGACGTGGCGCTTTAAGTATAAAACAGAGTTATGACTTACACTAATCGCAACTAGATGGCTATGGAATCTCGTAAATAGTGCATTCTTTAGGAGATGCTTTATTAACCTTCACACGACTTCACACTACTTCACACTAATTTACACTAATTTGCCGACCGTCACTGATTTTTATCATATATAAGGAGGATTGCAACTGACACACGTAGGGATTATGAAATAGCATTTAATTGACACAAAAACCACTATAATTTGAGTCACAGTTGCTACCGGTAGACCCTTCCTCCGCTTACCTCAGTAATCAAGAAAGTTGAGGGGTTTACGATTATTTATCGGTATTCTCCAAATATAACATCCATTAATAAACAGCAATTAACACAATATAAAACAGCATTAAACGGTGCGGTGAACAGACAGTATGTGTTCATAAAGTTCAGTATGATAAGGTGCAGTTTGTGCCGGTGTGGTTTGGTGATTCAGGGTTAATATATTTACGTCCTTATAACTCCAGCCATCAGATGTTCTTGGGCCAAAGTCTGAAACGTATCTACTTAGTACAGAATCCTGAGAGGAATCTAATTCTCAGAAAAACTATAACTGCGCATGCGCCAGTTTCCACAGGTAGGTCTCTACTGGCATAACTGGGAAGATTGCTCTGATTGGCTGAATAGGCTCAAACAAAGGAATCTCCACGTACACAAAGAATCAGCTGACAGATTTCGTCATCTTGGTTCTAATTTCTGACCGACGCGTAGTTGAACAATTTTAGGGCTATTTTAGAGTATTTCGCGCATTGTGTAAAAATGACTTGTTATGTCCGCAAAAGCTTTTACAGTTTCAGATGGGTGTTCTGGTGACCCTTGTAATGAGAATGCGAAATGTTTTACAATATCACAAACAGGATTTACTTGTTTATGCCGAAGAGGGTTCGTAGGTGATGGCATCAAACATTGTACACCCAGAGGTAAGAATACCGGTCGGTAACTCGTTTAATTTTTCAGATAAATGGTTTTATCTTTTTATTTGATTTAAAAAAAAGACGTGTCAGAAATAACATTCTTGTCACAAGTTGAAGTTGACCGAAATTCAGATATTCTGCTCTCGTGTAGGCCTATTGAGTTTTGCACTCTGGCATTTTAGTTTTAGAAAAGTTAAATCTAAAAACCTTTAATCTCGTTTAAAACTCAATACAGTCAAAAAGAATAGTTGATTTCGGTAATTTTATAACTTGGGTGACTTATTTTGCAAAAAGAAAGTAACATAATCTGCAAAAATAATCTGCTTTTACTATTTCAAGAAAATGCGGATTACAGGTTTAACGTAACAAGGTGATCACAAATTTAAATAATACTAGCTACTACTGTACAGAATTTACTTGGCTATCCTTTAAGTGATCAGATGATATTCCAGAATTTAAATCAAATAATCAAATCACAAAGTGGATCAAACTAGCTACTGGTGCAAAAGATCCTATTACTAAATATTTTTATGCTAAATTAATTAATCATTCTTAAAAAATTTATCAGCAATGCAATGATACTCATAAATCATTACACCATGCCCTGGAATATAGTGTCGTTATTCAGGTACCTGGACCCCCCCCCCCAAAAAAAAAAATTTTTCTACAAAACTTAATGAGATAGCATGAAATTTGAAACAGAGATTGTTTCACCTCCCGATCACTGACTGGGTGAGCCAGAATTTTTATTTTTGCTTTCATCCTTTAGCTACAAGCGTTTGAAAAAGGTGTCTCCGTCGGTATTGCGCCAATTACACCGCAGTTATTCTTCAACCTTATAGCGATTTGTTGATATTGACGGAAAGCTGGCCATGCAAGGATTTTATATATGTATCACAATCTGAATTTCGTCGTAAAACAGCACAGATATGGGCATTCTAAAGTTGCATGGTTTTACACCTGCGCAAGGTTATTTTATTCTATTAAGAAAATACACCATATTCTAGAACATGTTGTTTATCCCATACGTAGCTGGGCAACAATGCAATAACTCTGTAATCATACTACTGCGTAGCTATTCGTACATAAACAAAGTGTTCTAGAATGCGCTTGAATTGTTCTAGAATGTTCTAAATGTTCTAGAATGCGTAGAATGGATTATTAATTAAATATAATAAAATAGCCTCGCGCATTTGAACGCTCATATCTCAGCTATTTTACGAACAAATTCAGATTATGATACATATTTGGAATCCTTGCATGGCCCGCTGTCCGTCAATATCAACAATTCGCTATAAGGTTGAATAATAACTGCGGTGTATCTGGCGCAATACCGACGGAGACACCTTTTTCAATCGCTTGTAGTTAAAGGGTGAAAGCAAAAATAAAAATTCTGGCTCACCCAACAAGGAGGAGGGAGGTGAAACTATCTCTGTTTCAAATTTCATGCAAGCTCATTAAGATTTGTAGAAAAATTTGGGGGGGGGGTCCATGTACCTCAATAAAGACACTATATTCCAGGACATGGTGTATAAAGGTGCGTTCACATAAAGTAGGTGTATGTGTATGTCTGGATGATATAATGTGGCTAACGATAAATTGAAATTTGCATCGCTTTCTACCCACACATACACATATGTTACAGTATGTGAACGCACCTACCGGTATATTCTAGAACGCAAATCAAAGCGAATAAAACTTGAATCGCTTCTACATTACATATACCTACACCTACTTAACACATACACATACGTTATGTGAACGCACCTTTATATCAATAATTGAACCTTAGTTAGGCACCTAAATTAACATGTTGTTATCTAATTAAGTAATGCATAATAATTAACCAAACGTACCAAATTATGGGTTTATCGTTAAACGGACCACAGAATCCACAAGTAATATAGCGTTAAAAAAATAAAAACTTTAAAGATTTCTGTTTATGGGAAAAAAAAAAGAAGCAAAAATAGCTACAGCAGCGTACAAAACAACCTACAACTCATAAATACCACTATTATTTATTTTCATCAATGCATGAAATATACCGGTATATAAACCAAGGTCAACCATTTTCTTACAAGAGTTTTTATATAAACGTACATACAACTCCGTTAACTTGTTAATAGCTGAAGGATACCTATTAAAATAATTACTGAGATATTTAATTCTATAGCCCGAATAAGCACTGCACTCTAGTAATAAATGACGCTCATCCTCTACCACATTACTTGAACTCATTAAACATAACCGGTTATTCCGCTCTACCTTACCAACGACTTCTTTCTATTTGCAACTGGTGAAAAGAGCAGCGAATTTGAGAAATACATTTTCGTAACATAACAAACATGATTGTATATCACATTGTATATCTAAATAAGGAATTGTACCAAAATGTGAGGCAATACAAATAAATAACCCTTGGAGCTGTTATTAATATCGTTCCAACAAAATAATAATCGAAACAATAATTACCAACGCAATTATTACTGATCTAGAATAATAATAAGGCGAAATCAACAGAATAAACTTCTAAATCGGTGATTGGATAAATATTTTATTATCCGCATTTTCGGAAGATTGATTGGATAATTACTTTATTGTCCGCAAAATGCGGATAATAAAGTCTTTATTGTCCGCACTTTTGCGGAAATTAAAGTCTTTTGCGGTCAATAAAGAGGCTATAAAAAAATTAGTGACTAGAATTCTTCTTTCCGATATATATTTTTTATCGAAGATCATTACTGTACTGCCGTCAGTTTTATATTTTACAATATTTGATTTCATTTCAGATGATATTTGAGGGATGAGAGAGTTTTAAACAACTTGACTTACCTAAGGAATAACTCATCGAATTGCATAATTACATGACTGCATTGACCTGTATATATTAACTTATTTATATTATTATGTTTAAATACTTTAATATGTTAAATATGTTCCGCGAGTACTAATTGGCATTAGTATGGCATGGCAATTAATTAGACATGATTAATATGTATTTTTCAATAAAATTAGTATTTAATAATAAATATCTGTCAATATTTGTCGCGTGTCCGAAATTAAATGAGTCATAGTCAAGGACTCCCTACGATCTATTCAATTTAATTCAATTCAATTTATTATAATATAATATTCAATACATATAACGGCATAAACCTGCAGCCACCACCAAAACAGAGATTTCATATTATTATTATATACTACGTTTGTAGGCCTACTACTGTACATATATATGTTTGGTTGCGCTGCACCTTTACGCTAAATAAATTGTCGTACAACAGCTGGCAGTAGCGTAACGCTAGTCAAGGTCATCTGAAGTTGTACAAAGAGGGCAAAGTGATATCACAAATAAATAAATTGCACAATTTCTAAGACATAATTATAAGTTAAGAAAATAAATTATGAAAATTTACCATATGCGTAATACTCTGGCTTTGTAGTAGTTTTTATATTCTACGTAGTTTTTATACTGTACTCTACGAGGACTGGCAGAGTTAAATCTAGTAGTACGTGATCATAGTCAAGGCGTTAGTACTTTATATACACCATCACGCCTCATATAACAACTATGTTAACAATACGCAGCGACCATCCTACGGAAGGGGTATCTCTCTAGGCCTCTACTGTGTAGTGTGTATATGACGAAACACTTAACATGCCCCATATTGCCAGCTGAGACAGTGGAGTTTATACTCAGACGATGAAGGAATATGGGAAGGTGGATGGGAATGTGGGAAATAATAAACGCTGTCGTTACCTTCCAATTGAAGGAAAAGAGCAGGTTACAGCGGCTGTAATTTCCAACCAAAACAATAAACGACGTTTTACCTACAAATTAAGGGAAAGGTGCAGGTTACCGAGACAGGGTTTTCTAACCAAAACAATAAACGATTTTGTTACCTACCAATTGAGGGAAAGGAGAATATGTTACCGCGGCGGCTTGTTTACACCCACCTTCTTACTAACAGTCCGACTGACTGATCAATAGATCATCCCCCTAAAAAAAAAGGACATCGCGCACGCGCATAAATCACTTAATAAAGATAAATTTAATAAAAAATATCGACCAATAAAAAATCGACCGAAAAGTGAAATCATGGTATTTTTCACATGGGCGAAGAATACCAGACTTTCTGCCGTTATATTTCACTTTTATTTCTTTATCTATCATCTATTTATCTTTATCTATTATCTTTTATTACTTTTATTTCACCAAAAACACAGGTTACAGAACGGCTGAATATAACCAAAACAATAAACGAATTAGTATATGTACAGGTTATAAGACATAAATAAGCTCTATAATACACTCAATAAAGATAAATTAAAAAAGAATTAAAATCTTCATATATAAAATTCCAGTAAAAGTCGACCGAAAAGTGAAATCCTGGTATTCTTCACATGGGCGGTATTCTTCACATGGGCCGGCACCAAAATTTGGCACCAGCCGCTAAAAACAAATTTAAGATTTCTAGCTTATTTTATTTGAATTCCTTTTAGTTCGTTTCAGTTAGTCTTTTAGTTAGTATCGTTAGTTTCACAGCGGGAGTGTGTTATATTGAACAATACCGGGGAAACTTCACATGCTGGTCGACATAGGCAGAAAGTCCAGTACTCATTTAGCTACCATTTAAGGATGCGAGCCAGAGATGCCTCGCTAAACCCTTCAAAACATTCGTGCCGAAACGAAAACTACCTTGGCCCCCACGCCGGGGTTTAACCCACATCCTCCGAGATATGTGAATTCAATATAACCACTACACCAAGGTGCGCTCTGAACCAAGGTGGAACAAGTGTCAGATACCGTCAGATCAGATCTCAGATCAGATAAGGACAGACGTTTTAGCCATACTATTATAATGCAGTGGTGTGGTACCGATTCTTGTATTGCAGTATCGCTGTACTGCTGGTACGTAGGCCTACACTGTAGGTAGGGCACTTACAGACTTAAGGCAGTAAGGTACCGGTACCTGTAGGCTGTAAGCTGTATCCATGGCTGCATGGCTACTATATATACGGCCTAACATGTTGTCGATTTGGCCTTAAAAAAAGACAGAAAGAGGCCAGTTATTTTTTGATATTGATATTGATATCTTGATTGATATTGATATCTTGCAGTCTTGATATCTCCATGTCTCTTTTGGTCAACGGACGTAATTCAGTAATTGAAGCATCCTCGTTAAATAAGATACAAAATTTTATGGTACCGGTAGCTTAGTTAGTGCACCTGCACGTAGTGTTTTAGATAGGCCTAGGTTGCTAGGTTTAGCTAGTAATTTCAACACTGATTCCGACTTGGGTATAACTTTTCGCCGTATCCGTATGCATTTGCCGTATCCGTATACATACGCGTATGTCTGTATGTGCGTATGTAATGGATTCCTATGGAGAATAATCCGTATGTGATTTTAGAGATTAGGCATTGCGGACCAGTAAGAAGTGCACAGCACACATGCAGACAGGTCCAGAGGATGGGTGACAGCCGGTTTCCGCCAACCCCAGGATGCGCCAGCCACCAGCAGTGCAGTAGGCCTACCTATTAACCAGTTAACTCTTCTCCAGGTTGGAGTTTATGTAGAGTTTGCTCAACATGTGTGGCGCGCATTAAGAATCCTGGCGCGTAGCGACAGGGGCGTGTGGCGAGAATTAAGGATCCTGGCGCGTAGCGACAGGGGCGTGTGGCGCGCAGTGAGGATCCTGGCGCGAATATGGATGGACGTGTAGCTACTGTAGCGTAGTACTGTAATTTGTCAGCCAACCGTGATTTATTTTTGAAGTGTTTTCCACCAACCTGGCTATAGAATGTTGTTGGTTGCTCTTGCTACAGTATATGGCACTAACATAGTATAGAGTAGACTGATAGCAGATAGAAGCAGCAATGAGAATGCTAAGCGAAGGGAATAAACATTCGCACAGATATTGAAAACCGCCGTGCCAGTCTATCCTTCTTTGTGAAATTATTAACATATAATACCTTTACTTTCGCCGTTTCAGGGCCAGTATTTAGTTAACCATAGCAGGCCCTATGCAGCCAAGTGCCAACAAGTCCAACCCAGTGTCAGTTAGTCAAACCACGTGTCAGCGAGTGCAACCCGGTACCAGTAATTAATCTAAGTCCAACCGGGCGTCCAGCGGTCCAGGTGTCAGTTAGTACAATAAAACAAGCGCTGTGGCGCTTGTTTATAATATCTTGAATATGGGTCTTGAATATATCACTCATCCTGGACCTACAATGTTTATTTGCCATTAGGTAGCGGCAACCGCACTCTTTAAATCATATCGATTTTAACCAAGTAGGCCTACCTGTCTTTAGTCTGCATAAGTGCATGTGTGTTGTGCACTTCTTACTGGTCCGCAATGCCTAATCTTTAAAATCACATGCGGATTATTCTCCATAGGTGATAGGAATCCATTACATACGCGTATGTATGTGCATTGCATACGGATACGCCAAATGCATACGGATACGGCGAAAAGTTATACCCATCCTACTTCCCTCTATAAATATTTTGTAGTAGGTAGTTTTTATTACTATTTGTATAAAAAATGTTCCAGAACATGTTACTATTCATTTTAAGAAAAAATCACGTTCTATAACATATTTTTGGTTCTAGAACATTTTTTAGAAAAAAATCTAGATTCTATTTAAAACGCAATTAATCGTTCTAAAACCAGAAAACGTGTTTAAAATAAATAAAAAAAATTGTGAAAAACAAATATTGTGGAAAAAAATTTATTGAAAAAAAAATTTTTAACATTTTTTTTTATTGACTTTAAACCCATTTTAGAACGATTCCATGCGTTTTAAATAGAATCCAGATTTTTTTCTAAAAAATGTTCTAGAACAAAAAATATTTGTTCTAGAACATTTTTTTTTAAATTAATAGCTAACATCTTCTGGAACATTTTATATACAAATAGTAACAAGAACTAGGGAAGGCATGGCATGTCAGCATTAATGGGCTTTCCAGGATTTGGAAGTCATACAGAATTCATCGGAAACTTTAGGTCCGATTATTTAGAGCAGCAGTATTTCAAGTACCTACTCGCTACTCCTCTCTATGGGAGTCCATGCTGTGCTGTAACTGCTGAGGACACCAAATTTCTGGACGGCACATTCACAAAAATGCTACGTCGGGTTTACTGTGTCAAGTGCAATGCACACATCTCCATCTCCAGACACTATATAACATTGTAGGTGTCTCATTGGTTCCCCAAGCTTGACACTAGAACAAAGCCGCCTCCGCTTTGCAGGACATTGTTTTCGCCGTGAGGACCAGCCTTTGCACAATCTTGTGCTTTGGCAGCCCCATGGAGAAAATAAGCATGGTGGACAGCCCATGACTTACGTGAGACGCCTCCTAAAGGACACCGGCCTTGAAGATGCGGATAATCTCGCGAAAGTCATGGGGGATTTGGAGTTGTGGCGGTGCAGCTTTGTTGATAAGCCGGTATAGCATTCCTAATGCACTCTGCATTGGGGTTGCCAATTATGGATTGCATGGTGGTGACAAAATGTTTTGTTAAGCTGGCATAGCATCAATGTGCAGTTTCAATACAGCAGGCGTATTATAGTAGTAGTAGTAGCTGGGTGGCTATTTTTTTTTAGAAAGTAGGCCTATTTGCTTTAAAATAGTGGTGGAAGAAGTGATATTTTATCCACATTTATCGATTTATCCCGAAGTGCAATATTCATATTCATACCTAAAGATATATTTTATTAGATATTTGTACGATAGGGCCTACCTACCTAGGCAGCTAGGTGGGTGATGTTCCCCCGTTTAAATTGATATACCGTATTTAAATTATACCGAGTGCAAATAATAATAAAAATAGGAATAATAATGCAGAGCCCAGCACTATGTACCCTAATTAAACAGGGCATGGGTGTCACATCCCTGTCTGTCACATAACACATAACGTATGAACCCGCCAGAAGTTTAGGCTGTTAGATAGGCTACCCAGAATCAATCAAAGGATACCTGACGAGGTTTCAGTTGGAACTGTCAGACTGTGTGTGTATCACTTAACCTCCGCTTTACATCTGGATTTTAGCACAACGAACCATAGCGCTACAGCAACATGATTTACGATACCTTACTCATAATATTCATTTCGGTTTGTACGGCTTTATTGGCCGAGGGATTAACCTGGATTCTCGTCTATCGAACCGAAAAGTATCAAAAACTAAAAGCCGAAGTTGAACGGCAAAGTCGGCGACTTGAGAAATCCAGAGAGACTTCGGGAGGTGACATGGCGGGAAGAGCGAACAAGAAGAAGTTGGAACGGCAAGAGGAACGCCTGAAAACCAACAACAGGGATTTATCTTTGGTTAAGATGAAGAGCATGATGGTGATTGGGTTTACATTCACCGCGCTACTTGGGATGCTGAACACTATATTCGACGGGCGGATTGTCGCTAAGTTACCGTTCGAACCCATTCCGTGGATCCAGGGTCTATCACATCGGAACCTCCCCGGCACCGACTATACCGACTGTTCCTTTATTTTCCTCTATATTCTCTCGACTATGTCGATCCGACAGAACATTCAGAAACTATTAGGTTTAGCACCGAGTCGAGCCGTCAATAAACTAGGGGGTGGGTTTCTGTCGGCCCCTCCAGAATTAGGGAAGAAATAACGCAGTTATCCTTTACTGCAATAGTCTAGTTTATGTTGGGGCTTCTGTCATTGTTTTGTTCTTCTTCTACGTTATATACTTTGCTATTACCATAATTTCACAGAGTATATATTTATTTTATATTTCCCTATTTATTGATTTTATTTAATCAGTCTTATGTTTACTATTTATGGCATCCATCCTCTAATGGAGGGGGGGGGGGGGGGGCTTGTACCAGAGCAGCACATGCCACTAACTAACTAACTATTTACACAGAACCATTAATAATAGGCTTTCCCATAAGACTGAACTGAAAAATGGGAATAAACTCCACTTAGAAACATCACAACAAACAACGGGCTTGTGTTTCTTAGAGGTTAGCCAAGGAACACATTCGATATATCCAGCCAGATATTAGGAACCACATTTTTATAGTAATTTGTAATTTGTAGCTAATATTTGTTACAATGGGGTCATCATAGCTAGCTATGCTCGTTTCCATGTTAACCGTTTAATAAATTATATTTTTTGCGTAAACAAATTCCTTATAAGCCTACGTCTAATATGTACCCGACCATTATACTACAGCTCAACCGGGATAAATGAAGAAACTGTTGATCTAAAATTCAAATTGTATTCCTTTGCTCTCCCATACTTTCTATTTTCTACAAAAAGTATCTTGTTTAGTAAATTACCTGAAAATTTGTGGGAAGTTGAGCAAGTAAAATTTAATTAATATGGTATTGTGCATTAATTTATTAATATGCCTGGCTATTTTAGACAATATGTGGGTCAATGCCAACCATATTGACCAATTTGAGAATTGTTCAATTTTGAAATTAACTCTGAGAATTAGCCACATTGTTGGTTAGAAAGAGCGATAATTTATCCATATGAAACCAGAAAGTGTCCCAACAATTTCTTTGCCGTTATTGCTTATTGAGAGAAACATTCCGCATGCAAAAAGTGTGTAAATAATTTATGTCACGCTTAAGGAAAGTTTATAAAAAAAATTTCGTGTTTTATGTCCATATTCTTGAAAATTTGAAGTATCAGTCATTTAATGATGGTGTCCGGCAAGCGATATCAGATCAAAGTGGAAAGTTTTCTATAGTGAGAAAAAATGTAATAATTATGTCACTGATAAGAGATTTTTAATCCAGTGGCAACATAAAGTTTCATTTTCTGGGAAACTTTGCCTTGAAAACTGGGGTTAAATATTTTTGTTCTGTTAGTTACAATGTGATACACAAAACTGTTGCATATGGTCAACTGAAAAACTTTATTTTATATCAAACAATTAATTTGAAAAATTAAATAGACAGTTTTTTAATGTCATGTATGGGACGGCAACGGCATATTGATTAGGTATTGAAAGGAATTTACAAGAAAACTATTATTATAATTTTTGACAATTAAAACAAATCATAACAAACAACTCCTCCGTACTAGAATTTAAATCTAGTTGATTGTCCTTCCCACTGCCAACTCATGTTCCATTCCCAACTTATATCCCACTCTCAACTACAGTAATGCCCCTATCTCAAAACCATGTCCACAAATAGTTAATGTGGTAATAAATTTATTTGGTCTGTTGTCAATTAAGGGGATGGAGCAGGTTACAGTTTATCTGTGACTGGTAAGCCCCCAACCATTAATTAAATGTAAGTAATTAATTGTTTAGACCATGATTAACTTCTGCCCCCAACACAATGTGAAGTATGGGGCATCCGTCACGTTATGGGACATGGCAGTTTTTCAACGTGGCCAAGTAAATGTTTACGTAGTAGTCTCACTGATACAACCCATACATGGCAAAACTATCTAAGAATTATGTGATGATCTAAATCTGTATCACTTCGCATTTTCTGATAGAAAACCTCCGTTAGGTATGGGACACATTTTTGGACCATTTTGGACACGCTCACTCAAATGATTCATATGCACTGATTAACCACCCAAAATTACCAATCTAACTGAAACACATAGAAGAATATGAGTGGGAGTGTTACAACATCGAGTTAATGGCCCACATTTGCCAATTTATATGCCATTAAATTATTCATTTACCGAGGAGTGTCGTGTATATGACAAAAAATCGGACCACGTTAACTTTTTTCTATTTCTGATATTTCATATTAACGATAACTAAATAACCGATATATTCGAAGGCGATATATTACAGATTCCAAATTAAAGGGTGTAACGTTTCAGTACAGTAATAAGTACCAATTTATTTGTTCAATATATTTATCAGTAACATTTTTTGCTTAGGCCTACAATCGGGTTGTTGCGCGGAAAAATTGTTGGGCTAGAAACAATTGAATAAGGGGTAACAAGGTGCCCTGGATCGAGTGACAGAGTGTGTTTTATTTTATCAATGTTTATCACCGTGAATTTGATTAATTATAATGTCATAAGACGCGCAAGACTCTCCGCTTTCAATTGATATAAGCCGCATGTGAAATGATTGTGATTAAATGTGTATTTGGATATATCTAAAATCACCCTCCAATAGAAACCAATATAAGAAATTATAAGATCACTTTGTAATGACGTCAAATCTGTACCATCCAATCACAGCTGATTCTCAAAATTGGCTTCCTGTGCTTACTTAAACCCGCCATTTCGACCGTTTCCACGTGTTTTTACAAAAAACACACCCCGCCACTCGATTCAGGGCACCTTGTTACCCCTTACTGTATTCAATTGTTTTTTCGCGCACCAACCCTATTATGGCCAACCTAGTGCCTAAGTCCGCCATTCAGCCAACTCGTGATGGGGTCACCGCTCTGGGTCCACTACTGTACACTGCCGTGCTACTTAAATTATCGACTAGCGGGCAGAAGATCAAAAGCATTCCGACGCAGACATAGAATGTGACTATATGACGTCACCCAGGTAATGTAGACATGGTGTTAGTAGACGATGGCGTCTGCAAATAGTCGCCCATTTAGGCAACGAACTTATGACTTATCGTACAATCACCTCTTTGTATGCCTTCTGGGGCATTCCACTTATTCAAGCTTTATTAACTAAATATTTGAGAAACCATTACATAACTTAGATACTTGTATTAATGGACGGTGTGTTACTCAGTGGTAATGTTTACAGTCTATAATTGTATTGGTATGCATAATTTGACGTGTGGCTCATTTAAAGTGACAACTTTGTTATTGGAGAATTGCATTGTGTTGGATTCTTAATTGAAATTCAAAAAGTATAACATAGAGATTAAGCTACGTGATTAATGGAAAAATATGTCAATTCAAATATGGCAATATAAAATAAAATAAACAAATTCCGCTCGTCTCACTTAGCGTTTATTTGTTTGTTACATTAAAGAAACACTCCCTCTCATAATTAATCTACAACCATGCGAGTGTAATACTGTTTTGTTTACAAACAAGTTTTTACGGCTTTTAAGGAGTGTTACCCCGAATTAAAGTAAAATTTTTGAAAATTTACATAATTTTCTGGAAAATTATCCATTTTTGTAGTTTTATAGAAGGATTGCTGCCTACTCTATTTATCTATGTCCATTGTGCCAAATGTTGGACCGAGAGATGCAACCCGGGTGATATTACTCATGCTTCTACACGATTTATTTTGAGTTTACGAAGCTTTCCATATCATTGTGGTCAAATTCAGCATAGTACAGTAGCTTTATAAATAATAAAATAGATTTCGGGTAATAGTCCCCTTAACACAGTAACAACACTTAGTCAGGTCGCTTAACCTCAAAAATAAGGTTGATGTGGACGTTCTGGACAAACTTCCCATAATTAGCACAGGTGTAGGTAATTACCATACCTTTCATTTTTAAGGGGAACAAACTTTGCAACATTATTTATCGGTCCCATATTACCATGACAACAGGAGGTCATTTATAAAAGTCCACTTTCCAGTAAACCTACAGTCTTCTAACCTTGACCTAACCCCCCCCCCCCCCCCCCCCCCCCCTCGTATCAGCATCAGAGATTTCATTGACATCATTTGTAAAACCCAGTTACCATGGTAACTGTTTCAAAAAAGAGTTTCAAATGCCGATTTTCAGTAAATATCCGAAAAATATAAAACCATGGATTAATAATTATTGTTCCCCATATTTGGAAAAATCATGTAACATTATAAATAAATATTATTATTTATAAATATATAATAAATAATATATATATAATATAAATATATAATAAAAATATAAATTATATATAAATATATTGTCCGCGAGGACCCTCTTGATCTCTAGTAGTTCATCAATTTAAATGGACCTGTGGTAATCCTGTAACCATGGTCATAACTATAACTAAATATATTATGCCAAATTTTAATTTAATTCCGAACTATATAAAAAAATTCCATTCTGTATCTAGTGTCTTACATGTTGCCAAGTCCGGACAATTACTTTCTGACCATTAAAGTTTGCCTCTGTTACCATGGTAACCGATAACATTTGGAATGTGGATAAAATATTGATAATAACATGTTCACTATACTTCAACTTTGATCATATGCAAGTACCTTAGTTCCTTATCACATAGTAGAGGTCTATAACCACTAGCACAGTCAATATAGTTACCATAGCAACGGGTATATTTCATTATTTATGTACTTGCGCTTTCTTATTTTTTCTTATTTTCATATTTAGAAGGTAATTGTTCGCGCTTTCAGACCTTTGGCAGTTTAACCCGCCAAATTAGAATGTCTTCTAGA
>JAUCBJ010000060.1:0-32287 GCA_032718475.1 Nemertoderma westbladi | reverse complement strand
TATGCAAAGCTAGCGGTAGAATTAGGGAGTACTCTGCGTTGATACCACTGCTTGAAGCAGTGGTATCAACGCAGAGTACTCAAATTTGGTACAGACAATCTTTACTCTAATGAATATCGATTGACTGAAGTATGGACTTCTATATAGTTACCAATTTAGTTTCCAGAGCAACAGAAATTTGTCTAATCATTTAACAAATTTTAATATATCAATTTTGCTGGTACAATACAGGGAGCTTATTTACACAACTTTTCTACTGAACGGGTGGATGTAACCTCGCCCATCGGATTTGTTGACCTCAAAAACACTTATCCACAGAAAATGATTTATTATATTATGAACTATTGTAGTTTTTAAACAAAAACAAATAAATACATTACACCTAAAATCAATAGAGCGATCACAGTTTTATTATGTGAAAAATCTTTGCTAAAATTATTGGAAATTATGAAATTTCCTTGGAGTGGAATTGTATAATCTTTTTACATCAGTTTGCTTAATATATCGTGGAGTTTTTGGTATATTTAAAAATTCGATGCGACTTATATTTACCGAGATATAGCAATTTAGGTGTAACAGGCCGGCGTAAATTGTATTTATTCTACATTGAATTGCGGGATATTGTGAAATAAATTACTAATTTTCTACCTACTCTTTCCTACTGTTCCTTTTGTTTGGCTTGTGTTATGCAAAGTTATAACAGATAGTTAAAACTATCTGTTTCAAATTCAATGCGATCTCATTAAGATTAGTAGAACATTTTGAGGGAAGAGTTGGGCAGAATATTTTGTGGGGGTTCCAGTTTCAAGTCATTGATTTAAGACACCATATTCCGGGAGATGGATAGGATTGACGTTTATATTGGCAAGAATCTCTCTCAGCAAGGACAGGACTTGCCATATAGCCGTGGTATGTAAGTAGAAGTACACGTTGTGGGGTCTTCGAGCAGCACGTGTTCAAATGTTCAATCACTGAGCAGCGACTAATTAACAAATTTATGAGAGATTCATTGACCAGCTACAGACAGATCAATATTGTGACATATATTTTAGTTTAATGTTTGATTCAATTAAAGGCACAAATTAAAAAGGCTACAAATATATAGGGGTGAAGAATTAAATTAGTCACCCATTAGGCCTAAAAGGTAGCCAAATATAAGTTGCAATCTATATAAATTTTTAAATTCAGTAGTGTGCGTGTGTTGTGTATTGATTCCGTAGATTTCATGTTGAAATAGCGTTCAATAATTTAATTTCTATTTAATTATTCAGGCATACTAATACCCACTTTAAATTAGTTCGTGTGTGTTAAGTGTGTAAGATTTTATTGTTTTGGCACGAACCCATTAGGGCACAGAAACTGACGGATTCTTCGCGAATTTCGCAAACGTCGCAAACATCGCGAATTTATTCATTAATTTTGACTCCTTAAGCAAAAGGGTCCCTTTATTTTTTTGTGATTTTGAGTGCTTTTTTATATATAATCTATATGTATAATGTATAATGCTAGTATTTTTTACTAGCTAGTAATTTTTGGAAATTATTTTGGTCATAAATATATTCTTCAACAGTTTAACCTGAAATATCATGGACTTTCGCATTTTTTATAATTTCTAAAAATACTAGCTAGCAAAAAAACACTACCGGTAGCTATCACAAAAAACATATCTACTAATGTTCTAGAACTTTCACCAATACCAAACAAATTTAAAAACTCTAAAAAAGTATTGGTGAAAAATGGCTGGGGTGTCGACAGGGCGAAGTAGGGACCGTGTTGCTTAACCCCTTAGAGCCTATGACGTCCAGTGCATGTCACCATGGACAACACTAAGACGTGCAGTGGACGTCATGCTGGAATACATGTTTTATTGGAAGGCTCTTGGTCTAGGTATACTGGTGGACAGTATTAAAGACATTTAGTGCTCTTCATGGGAAAAATCCATTCTGTACTGTAGATAGGCTGTATTGTAGACTGTATCATCAATGTTAGGTATATGGCGTAATGCCAACCACAGTACAGTAGTACAGACTGACAGTAAGAACGACAGACAGACAGACTAGATTTATTAAACGTGAAAACTTACATCTGAAATGAAATCAGCACCCATTAAAACCCCCATAACGAGAATGTTAGTTAGTTTGTATTCTTTTTTAAGTTTTGACAGACTGTCTGACTGACAGAAAGACCGACAGACCGACAAACAGACAGACTAGATTTATGTAAACCTGAAAACTGACATCAGAAATGAAATCAGCACCCCTTAAAACCCCCATAGCGGGAATGTTGGTTAGTTAGTATACTTTTTTAAGTTTTGACAGACCTACTGACAGAAAGACCGACAGCCAGACAGACTAGATTTATTAAACGTGAAAACTGACATCTGAAATGAAATCAGCACCCATTAAAACCCCCATAACGAGAATGTTAGTTAGTTAGTATTCTTTTTTAAGTTTTGACAGACTGACTGACAGAAAGACCGACAGCCAGACAGACTAGATTTATTAAACGTGAAAAGTGACATCTGAAATGAAATCAGCACCCATTAAAACACCCATAACGAGAATGTTAGTTAGTTTGTATTCTTTTTTAAGTTTTGACAGACTGACTGACTGACAAAAAAGACCGACAGACCGACAAACAGACAGACTAGATTTATGTAAACCTGAAAACTGACATCAGAAATGAAATCATCACCCCTTAAAACCCCGATAGCGAGAATGTTAGTTAATTTGAACTATTTTTTATGTTTTGATAGACTGACTAACAGAATGACCGACAGACAGACAGACTAGATTTATGTAAACGTGAAAACTGACATCAGAAATGTAATCAGCACCCCCCATAGCGAGAATGTTAGCGATAAGTTTTAATTATTAACCATATTTCGTAAGATATATTTTAAAACATTTATTTATTAATAATGCAATAACTGAATAGCTAGATAACGGAAAGACAAACCGAATTGAAACTTTTCATTACTAATAATAATTGTGGTGAGAGGTGATTGGAAATCAAGGATATATGTTATGTTATGGTAGGCACAGGCAAATGAATTGATGTCTGTTGAGATGTATTGAAGGAGCACTATGCCTTCTACAAGACTACTACAGTTATGTCCTTGTGTGCTAGCCTAGGCACAGGCTTGGTCAATGACTTTAGCTTGCCATGTTAATAATGTACAACTTCAAGAAATATTATTGGGCACGGCTGCCCTTGCCATGCCTTACGCTCTATGGGGGAGAATGGAATCAGCGTATGAATTTACAATGTTAATTATGTTAAAATCAATGAAAAATACCTTTATTAACGCAAATCACTTGAAAAAATAAAAAACTATAATGGAATGGGGTACATGGATTCCAGATATCTAATTTCTGTGCAAAATAACTTTAATCGTATGGTGCTAAATAATTAATTTCCATGGAGAGACCGTTCAAAATGACTCAACCATACAATTTAGCTGAAGATATTAATTTTGATTATGGCTTCAGACATTTATGGCTTCCGACACACACACACACACACACACAGACTTTTGAAAAACGGCCATAGCATAATTATATCAGTTCGCTGATGGCTCGCCATTCGTGTCTCGCCCCACAGAATCAAGGTGATCAGCGTCCCTAAACTATGATGATAGCTCTGGCTTGTAAAGTGCAATTTAAACACAGTGGAAATTGATTTGTTAGTAAATTCTAATTTCCATAGTACTGTATTTATGAGTCAACCTTCCAATTTATGGTCTTCCATATCTGCTTCGCGTCATAATACAATTCCCTAAACTGTGCACCCTAAACAAGGTCTTTCATATGTATGTACTGTGTGGTGGATATAATACTATTTATAATACTAGATAATGATTTTAAACAAGCGTGTTGCAGTATAATGTCAATATATGGTCAACCTTATAACATTGCAAAAATCGGACAGTTAACATTAGAGTAGGAATTGCCCCAAATTTGACTTTGAATATTCAAAAATCTTCAAATTCCTTAGAACATATGTCCGTATTGGCTTTAGCAAACTCAACCTCTTCGTATTTCTCAAAATTTGATGAATCTCCTGGACCTTTTGTACTGGGAATAAGAGGTGGAATTAATGTCCGATGGTACAGAGCGACCCAGTTGAGAGAACGGAACCACTCGTGGTTCCTGATATCTTCAATGCCACTCCGAAGACAACCATAACGCGAACTTATTTCCTTTTTCAAAATATGGCTGATCAAATGTTTAAGCACCTTCGAAAACTTCGAAGTAAATTTTACATCGTCATATAATATTGATCGGTATAATTCGAGTTGGTTTTCGTCCACAAACGGAGGTGTTCCATGGAACAATTCGTACATAAATATCCCGATGGCCCACCAGTCCACCGATTTCCCGTATCCGGCGTTTTTGACGACCTCCGGCGCTATGTACTCAGGTGTTCCGCACATTGTATAAGTTCGACCCGTAACTTGCTTCGCGAAACCTAAATCCGCTAGCTTGATATAACCCTGGTTATCAACCAAAACATTCTCAGGTTTCAAGTCGCGATAAAGTATATTCATCGAATGCAAGAATTGGAAGGCGAGGATAACTTGGGCTACGTAGAATTTAGTTTGATCTTCAGGGAATCGTTTGGTTCTCCTAAGATGGTAAAACAATTCCCCCCCAGCTACAAATTCCATGACAACGTACAAATAAATATTATCTTTAAAATGATAAGACAGTGAGACTATAAAAGGGAATTTTGTACAAGCGAGAATGCGCTTTTCAGTCAGTGTGTGCTCCACTTGCTTACTTTCCACAATTTGAACTTTGTTAAGAATCTTCATTGCGTGATATGTATTAGTTTTGTTGTGTCTGACAAGTAGCACCCTACCGAATGCACCGGTTCCCAACGTTCTAGAAATGGTAAACTCATCGATTGTGGCGTTCGACTCTTGTGGAGCTTTCCATGCATAGTTGAATCGGTTCTTTGCTTCAAATATATATTGATCAACAGAATTAAGAGAAAGCCGGGCATCCACCACGGAAATGCTATCACCTTTGGACTTCATATTAGTAACGTTGCATCACTATAATTATTCACTAAACAGTACACCATCTCCCTTAATACAACAACCATTTTTTTCAAATTTCAATCAAATGCTACATAATTTGGTATGAAGATAGTTCGAAAAATTTTCGTAATGCTGGCAGGGCTGAATTTATCAATTTAAATATTATTTGCTACAATAACCTGTTTAAAAAAGTTAAAAAAAAAAAATATTAACCATTACCGTTCACTTTATTTTTTGTCTTTCGAATGCAATCTAGATATCAATAGAACCGCCTTCATCTGCAGATTCCAAATCTGAAAACAATATTAAATTTCACCAAAAATTGCCACAGATATTATCAAAACTCTAAGGTGGGTATTTTGAGACGTAAATAAATTCAATATAATTCTAATGTTTTTTTGTCTTTATTCTAGAATATTATTTATTATTTAGCAGGGCTTTAAAACTCTCGGATCTTATTTCTTCATTATTCGTAATTAATTTTCTCGAATTTAGTAAAAAAAATTAGAAATATATCGATTTACGTGTTAAAATGTATACGTATAGGGGGCCTACCTTTGATATTTGATAACATATCTCCGGAAGTTATTGGTGAAAATGAAAACGGTTTTGAGATTATCGGAATCTGTGGTTCTAATCTAGATTACATTAAAAAGACGAAAATTAAAGCCAACAGAGATGGTTAAATATTGCTAAATAATATAGCTATAATAATATTTGCTAAAAATGGTTGTTGTATTAAGGGAGATATAATTATGATGTAAACAATTAGTTATAGCTAGTTATTATATATTCTGCAATTCCATTTTCGTAACCATGGACAATTTTCACAAAACATAATATGTCTTGACAGTCTGCTTATGTAGGTAGGTTATGGGTTTTAGAGTAGTTGGACCAAAAATAACATTATCAAATAGTTGCACTGAAATTTTGAAATAGTATACTGAACTGTAATTTATGTTATGCTTCTCCAACCACTCACCCCCCCCCCCCACCCCCCTTATTAGTTTACACTTCTGTATACACTTCTGTATTATTTCAACAAAGTTTTTCTTGTAGGGCCTACAGTACTTTATCGCCATGTTCTGTTCTGTTCTGTTCTGTTCTGCTCTGCTCTGCTCTGCTCTGCTCTGCTCTGCTCTGCTCTGCTCTGCTCTGCTCTGCTCTGCTCTGCTCTGCTCTGCTCTGCTCTGCTCTGCTCTGCTCTGCTCTGCTCTGCTCTGCTCTGCTCTGCTCTGCTCTGCTCTGCTCTGCTCTGCTCTGCTCTGCTCTGCTCTGCTCTGCTCTGCTCTGCTCTGCTCTGCTCTGCTCTGCTCTGCTCTGCTCTGCTCTGCTCTGCTCTGCTCTGCTCTGCTCTGCTCTGCTCTGCTCTGCTCTGCTCTGCTCTGCTCTGCTCTGCTCTGCTCTGCTCTGCTCTGCTCTGCTCTGCTCTGCTCTGCTCTGCTCTGCTCTGCTCTGCTCTGCTCTGCTCTGCTCTGCTCTGCTCTGCTCTGCTCTGCTCTGCTCTGCTCTGCTCTGCTCTGCTCTGCTCTGCTCTGCTCTGCTCTGCTCTGCTCTGCTCTGCTCTGCTCTGCTCTGCTCTGCTCTGCTCTGCTCTGCTCTGCTCTGCTCTGCTCTGCTCTGCTCTGCTCTGCTCTGCTCTGCTCTGCTCTGCTCTGCTCTGCTCTGCTCTGCTCTGCTCTGCTCTGCTCTGCTCTGCTCTGCTCTGCTCTGCTCTGCTCTGCTCTGCTCTGCTCTGCTCTGCTCTGCTCTGCTCTGCTCTGCTCTGCTCTGCTCTGCTCTGCTCTGCTCTGCTCTGCTCTGCTCTGCTCTGCTCTGCTCTGCTCTGCTCTGCTCTGCTCTGCTCTGCTCTGCTCTGCTCTGCTCTGCTCTGCTCTGCTCTGCTCTGCTCTGCTCTGCTCTGCTCTGCTCTGCTCTGCTCTGCTCTGCTCTGCTCTGCTCTGCTCTGCTCTGCTCTGCTCTGCTCTGCTCTGCTCTGCTCTGCTCTGCTCTGCTCTGCTCTGCTCTGCTCTGCTCTGCTCTGCTCTGCTCTGCTCTGCTCTGCTCTGCTCTGCTCTGCTCTGCTCTGCTCTGCTCTGCTCTGCTCTGCTCTGCTCTGCTCTGCTCTGCTCTGCTCTGCTCTGCTCTGCTCTGCTCTGCTCTGCTCTGCTCTGCTCTGCTCTGCTCTGCTCTGCTCTGCTCTGCTCTGCTCTGCTCTGCTCTGCTCTGCTCTGCTCTGCTCTGCTCTGCTCTGCTCTGCTCTGCTCTGCTCTGCTCTGCTCTGCTCTGCTCTGCTCTGCTCTGCTCTGCTCTGCTCTGCTCTGCTCTGCTCTGCTCTGCTCTGCTCTGCTCTGCTCTGCTCTGCTCTGCTCTGCTCTGCTCTGCTCTGCTCTGCTCTGCTCTGCTCTGCTCTGCTCTGCTCTGCTCTGCTCTGCTCTGCTCTGCTCTGCTCTGCTCTGCTCTGCTCTGCTCTGCTCTGCTCTGCTCTGCTCTGCTCTGCTCTGCTCTGCTCTGCTCTGCTCTGCTCTGCTCTGCTCTGCTCTGCTCTGCTCTGCTCTGCTCTGCTCTGCTCTGCTCTGCTCTGCTCTGCTCTGCTCTGCTCTGCTCTGCTCTGCTCTGCTCTGCTCTGCTCTGCTCTGCTCTGCTCTGCTCTGCTCTGCTCTGCTCTGCTCTGCTCTGCTCTGCTCTGCTCTGCTCTGCTCTGCTCTGCTCTGCTCTGCTCTGCTCTGCTCTGCTCTGCTCTGCTCTGCTCTGCTCTGCTCTGCTCTGCTCTGCTCTGCTCTGCTCTGCTCTGCTCTGCTCTGCTCTGCTCTGCTCTGCTCTGCTCTGCTCTGCTCTGCTCTGCTCTGCTCTGCTCTGCTCTGCTCTGCTCTGCTCTGCTCTGCTCTGCTCTGCTCTGCTCTGCTCTGCTCTGCTCTGCTCTGCTCTGCTCTGCTCTGCTCTGCTCTGCTCTGCTCTGCTCTGCTCTGCTCTGCTCTGCTCTGCTCTGCTCTGCTCTGCTCTGCTCTGCTCTGCTCTGCTCTGCTCTGCTCTGCTCTGCTCTGCTCTGCTCTGCTCTGCTCTGCTCTGCTCTGCTCTGCTCTGCTCTGCTCTGCTCTGCTCTGCTCTGCTCTGCTCTGCTCTGCTCTGCTCTGCTCTGCTCTGCTCTGCTCTGCTCTGCTCTGCTCTGCTCTGCTCTGCTCTGCTCTGCTCTGCTCTGCTCTGCTCTGCTCTGCTCTGCTCTGCTCTGCTCTGCTCTGCTCTGCTCTGCTCTGCTCTGCTCTGCTCTGCTCTGCTCTGCTCTGCTCTGCTCTGCTCTGCTCTGCTCTGCTCTGCTCTGCTCTGCTCTGCTCTGCTCTGCTCTGCTCTGCTCTGCTCTGCTCTGCTCTGCTCTGCTCTGCTCTGCTCTGCTCTGCTCTGCTCTGCTCTGCTCTGCTCTGCTCTGCTCTGCTCTGCTCTGCTCTGCTCTGCTCTGCTCTGCTCTGCTCTGCTCTGCTCTGCTCTGCTCTGCTCTGCTCTGCTCTGCTCTGCTCTGCTCTGCTCTGCTCTGCTCTGCTCTGCTCTGCTCTGCTCTGCTCTGCTCTGCTCTGCTCTGCTCTGCTCTGCTCTGCTCTGCTCTGCTCTGCTCTGCTCTGCTCTGCTCTGCTCTGCTCTGCTCTGCTCTGCTCTGCTCTGCTCTGCTCTGCTCTGCTCTGCTCTGCTCTGCTCTGCTCTGCTCTGCTCTGCTCTGCTCTGCTCTGCTCTGCTCTGCTCTGCTCTGCTCTGCTCTGCTCTGCTCTGCTCTGCTCTGCTCTGCTCTGCTCTGCTCTGCTCTGCTCTGCTCTGCTCTGCTCTGCTCTGCTCTGCTCTGCTCTGCTCTGCTCTGCTCTGCTCTGCTCTGCTCTGCTCTGCTCTGCTCTGCTCTGCTCTGCTCTGCTCTGCTCTGCTCTGCTCTGCTCTGCTCTGCTCTGCTCTGCTCTGCTCTGCTCTGCTCTGCTCTGCTCTGCTCTGCTCTGCTCTGCTCTGCTCTGCTCTGCTCTGCTCTGCTCTGCTCTGCTCTGCTCTGCTCTGCTCTGCTCTGCTCTGCTCTGCTCTGCTCTGCTCTGCTCTGCTCTGCTCTGCTCTGCTCTGCTCTGCTCTGCTCTGCTCTGCTCTGCTCTGCTCTGCTCTGCTCTGCTCTGCTCTGCTCTGCTCTGCTCTGCTCTGCTCTGCTCTGCTCTGCTCTGCTCTGCTCTGCTCTGCTCTGCTCTGCTCTGCTCTGCTCTGCTCTGCTCTGCTCTGCTCTGCTCTGCTCTGCTCTGCTCTGCTCTGCTCTGCTCTGCTCTGCTCTGCTCTGCTCTGCTCTGCTCTGCTCTGCTCTGCTCTGCTCTGCTCTGCTCTGCTCTGCTCTGCTCTGCTCTGCTCTGCTCTGCTCTGCTCTGCTCTGCTCTGCTCTGCTCTGCTCTGCTCTGCTCTGCTCTGCTCTGCTCTGCTCTGCTCTGCTCTGCTCTGCTCTGCTCTGCTCTGCTCTGCTCTGCTCTGCTCTGCTCTGCTCTGCTCTGCTCTGCTCTGCTCTGCTCTGCTCTGCTCTGCTCTGCTCTGCTCTGCTCTGCTCTGCTCTGCTCTGCTCTGCTCTGCTCTGCTCTGCTCTGCTCTGCTCTGCTCTGCTCTGCTCTGCTCTGCTCTGCTCTGCTCTGCTCTGCTCTGCTCTGCTCTGCTCTGCTCTGCTCTGCTCTGCTCTGCTCTGCTCTGCTCTGCTCTGCTCTGCTCTGCTCTGCTCTGCTCTGCTCTGCTCTGCTCTGCTCTGCTCTGCTCTGCTCTGCTCTGCTCTGTTCCTGTTCCTGTTCCTGTTCCTGTTTCTGTTCTGTTCTGTTCTGTTCTATATACCGCAAATAAATTAATTTTAGTGAGCCATAAAAACTTTTGAAAATTTTAACACGAAAAATAATGTGGAGATGTGTGCCAGAAAGTGACCACAGCACGAAAACTGTAAAAGCTTCTGTGGGATAGAACTGGCCCCTTTTGCTTCGCAATCCAGTTTCCCCCCAGGCGCTGGAATACTCTAAAAGGGTTCTCTAACTGTACATATATTCCCCTCGCCCGCAAGGTACCGTTACAGGTGTTTTAACGGACATAAAAGTCATTCTGCTATATACGTGTTTTAGCGGACATAGAAGGCAAAAAACCTGCAATGCACCAAATGCCTTTCACAGCTTGGCCGTGATGATTCATATTACGACATCTAACAGCCGGTTGCTGACATGGAAACAGCCATTGGACGCATGGTTCTTTGTTTGGCTTGAGCCAATCAGAGCGATTTTTCCTGTCGACGTGTAGCTTTTCGGCCGATCATAAGGAGAGTGTTCAGTCTTACTGTTCTTACTTGATACTTTGTTGTTATTGCTGTCTAGGCCAGAAACAACGGCTCTAGAGTCAATTCGTTTCATACTTTTAGAAGAAACATTAGTAGGCTTAAATTATAGAGCGTATGACTGTTATCGATTCATATCAATGCATAACAATACTTTGTTCACATCTTGTCATATCATATCTTAACTTACCGTCCTAATGCTGTTTACTGTTGTGTTTTGGTTGAATATTATTTGGAGAACATATATAAAGAACCCAAATTTCCCAATTTTCTTGATACACTACAGGTTAGAGAGACGGGTTATATATAGCGATTGCGACTTATATTATTGTGGTTTGTAGTGAATTTAATGCTATTTGATAAGCACTACATTGGTCCGTTGCTGTTCTCTCTATATATGATAAAATTCATTGACGGTCGGCAAATTAGTGAGCAGTATTGTGTGTTACCGGTAGTGTGCATGATTGTGATTGATAACTAAGCATTTCCTAAAGAATGCGCCTCATACGTGAATCTTAAGCCTTACCGACTTACCGTTGTGATTAGTATAAGTCATATCTCGGTTTACTTAGATAGAGCGCCACGTCCTAAAGGAACTGTTAATATTTCCCGAAAGTGAATAATATTAGTCAGAAATTAATTATTAACGATCAATCGAATAATACAATACAGTAAGCTTCACTGCAATAATAATTTAAGCCCTCAGAATCCAGTCTCCCGGGATTATCCAGCGGGTGAATGGACGCGCACTAGGCTGGCTTCTGCTAATGTTGTGTTTATTGGTATTAAATATTTGTCATCTTCTAAAGTATATTTATAAACCAAAAGACATATAAATTTTGGCGGGTTAAACTGCTAAAGGTCTTCCAAAAGCGCGTACAATAACAGTCATTGACTTTATTGCAGTAAGCAATAAAGTTGAAAGTACCGGTCAACCGGTAAACCTGAACCGGTACTTCTGTAGGTCAGTAGGCCCAACTGCCAGAACCGGTACTGCTGTAGGTCCGTAGGTCCAACTGCCAGAACCGGTACTTCTGTAGGTCCGTAGGCCCAACTGTCCTAACCGGTACTTCCAGTACAAGTACATTAGTATTATTTCGATTGTGATCTATAGTATATTGTAGGCTGCCAGGGGAATAGGGATTGATCACCCCTCATTCTTTTGTATAGTTTACTTAACTTATTTCTGTCAGTTTTATTTCCTAGTAAGTTAATATTGAGCTGAAGACGTGTAAGTCTGCTCAGATTGTTCAGATAATTGTAGGCCGGACTGTTGTCGGATTGTTGTTGGGTTTGGAGAGATTACAGCGTGTGTAGAGTTTGTCCGATAGAGTGCCAGTTAGTAAGTTGGGGCAGCCATCGCTGTAAGGTCAATCCCCTCTTAAAGAATAAGTCGTACTACCGTGTTAAGAACGCATACTAACTAACAATTTTGGAATCTGCACATACTGTAGTTTATTTTAGGCTTGACAGTATTCTGCCAGCGTTTTGGCCTGTGTTTGTTTGTGTAGTCTGTTCAGATACCGTAATAGTTATTACTCAGATATTTTGTAGGCTGGATTGTTGTCTAGCTATTATTAGGTCTGAAGAGATTGCTGCTTGTGTAGAGTTTGTCTGATAAAGTGCCAGTTAGTAAGTTGGGGCAGTCATAGCGGTAAGGTCAATCCCCTCTTAAAGAATAAGTCGTACTACCGTGTTAGAACGCATACTAACTAACTATTTCAGAATCTACACGTACGGTAGTTTATTTAGGCTTGGTGGTAGTCTGCCAGCGTTTTGGTTTGTATTTGTTTGAGTATTCTGTACGGGTAGCGTAATATTTATTATTCAGAGTTTATGCGATTATTCGCAACATTCATGTCCCCAAGTTTATTCCTACAGTAATTGTGTTTGTTACACATACCGTTATAGTTAAATTAACCCCGGTACTACACGGGCTGCTTGGCGTAGGAAAAGACTGGTGACTTTGTGCTTCGGTCACTCCAGCAGATGCCGTGGTTCTTTTAACTGTTCAAGTATATTTAACTACTGATTATTTGTTGTACCAGTACTTGTACCTAATTTAGGGTTTAGTGTACAGTGCTTTCCGAAGTAATTAGTGTGTAGGCAGTATATTTGTGTTGTAAAGTGGTTAATAGGCACGCTGGATCTGGTAGTCCGCGGTAATTAACTTCTAGGTAGGAACAATCCGTGATACATAACGTAGTACCTATAGCGATACGGTTATAGGTCGTCAGGCGGTGGTATTTTCCTATCTGGACAACGCAGTGTATTTACTACTACTTATTATTTTCAAATACCGTAGTACCCTGTCCGTTGTAATAACCAGAATTCTAACCCTTTGTTAGACTGGTTTGTAGACTTCCTGAAAAATTACCCTAAAAATTCGTACGTAATATTTTGTTGTGTTTAATTAGAGATTTAATCTCACCCGTATCGTAAATAATTTGTAGTATTAAGTAACTTAGGTAAATTAGAATTATCTGTTTTAGTGTCTAATAAGTAGCACTTCACTGAGAGCGCACAGCTTTTGTGTAGTGATTACTTCCCAGAAATAATAACATTTATTTCAAATATTGACAAAACCCATTTTAAACGGGTATATAAATATTATAAATCAACTCAAACGATTTATAAATAGTAGGCCTGCCATACAACAACTAGGTCTCCATATCAGTTGGACTACTGCTTAAATAACGGCAATAAAGTAAGTAAAGTAACCAAGTAACCCCTAACATTCAGAAATTCAATTATTTTAAAATAATTGACATACCGGTATTTACAATAGGCTTATTATATTTATTCGATAAATTTAGGCTGAAATCATACCGGTACTCTGTAATTAATTCTAGTCCAGAATTATACTTATATACTATAAGTGTAAGCTTCATACCGGTATTCACGATAGGCCTATTATATATTTATATATATTTGTGCTAAAATTATATACCGGTACTCTGTGACAAATCTAGTCTGTAATAATACTTATATATATACTATAAGCATACCGGTATTCTAATATATTGTATATATATCACGTTACACCGAGTAACGGTATCGGTAATTAATCGCTCAAATACTTGTCATAGGCTAAAAAGCGGTTTAATATCTAGAAGACATCATAATCTGGCGGGTTAAACTGCCAAAGGTCTAAAAGCGCGAACAGGTTCCATTAGGGTATTGAAAGGTCCATAGCTTCCCCTTACTCTTTTCGAATCTGTTGTTTGTTGGTATCAATTCACATTCTTCCATTAGGTCTAAAAGTAAGTACCCATTTCTGTTAGAACTGGTGTTATAGGTGTAACCCTTGATGTCTTCTGGGCCAATTTGGGCATTCAGGTCACCAGCAATGACTTTAACATTGTGTTTCGGAATGTCCTTTATAAGTCCAGTCAGTTCTTCATAAAACTTGACTGCTTGTTCTGGCTCTGAGGCATTGGTTGGACTGTAGCAACATATAACTGTTGCCTTGGGATTCCCATCAAATGTTGCGATCATAACCCTGGAATTTATAGATTCGATGTTGTTTAGGGTCTTAAGTGCAAATGGGCTTAGCAGAATTCCTACTCCACCAATTGCTGCATTGGCCGAGTTTCTTACTGCTGAGCTTGTTACTAACGTCCATCCATTTCCAATGTCATTGTACTTCATGGCAGTGTCTTCATGACAAATCCGATGTTCTTGGATGCAGATGATGTCGATGTTATATTCCATTGCCAGAGCGACCATGTCACCCTGTTTGGTATGTGCTTTCAGCGTGCGTGCGTTCATTGTAGCAATCTTTAGTGTCTTTTTACATTTCAACAGGTTGGTTCTTCTTTCTTCTCGGTCTTCTGTTCCAGTAGCCAATTTATCGACCCCAGCCTGGTGTACCACTGGGGGACGCGGTCCTTGTTGACCCGGGCGACGACCGAGCCGGTATTTCTCCTGGAGGGTTCTCATACTCATATCTTTCAGTTGCGGGAGTAAACCGCTTGTGGTCGCAACTCCTACAAGCGTCTTCGCAGTAGATCGCCGTTGGTTGATTACCTTCCGCCGACCTTGTCAGCATGTCTAGCCGTTGGTTGATTACCTTCCGCCTATCCATGGCCTACAGCCCTGCTGCCGACTGTAGGGGTCCATTTGTTACACCCTGAACCAAGTGTGCCTCCTGGGTTAGGTTAACTAACACTGGTAGAGGAGCATCCAGTATAGACAGAGTGGGGCGTGTATCATTGCAGATGCGTACTGCCTTTGCCTTCAATGGTGCCCTAGGCGCTATACAGTAGCCCTCAATGACTTATTTACAGTAGTTGACGGGGCTTATCAACCCACTCTTAAATAATGAATAGTGCTTATCGGGCCTGCCCTACTGGGCTGACAGCTACAGGTACAGTAGTACCACATTACTTCCATAGTGGTACAGTAGCAGGATCTGGGGACCTGACCTGACTGATAATGGTGGTGATAATGGTGGTAATGACTGGTAATGGTGGTAATAAAATCTCTCAATTCATTGTGTTGTTTTTGTTACAGAATAACATTTCTGGAAATGCGTATTTTGCAGCATTATTGACGTAGGCCGTACAGAAAGAATACTTAAAACGTTACAGACAGATTTGATGAAATAATACATTTTGGATATTTGCAAAAGTTATCAATTTTATTTTTTTATAGACTACAAGCTGACAAGTAATCCTCTTAACTATAAAAATAAATATTAATTTGGACCATTGGGTCTTTTTGTTACAAGCAAGGACCTTTGTCGTTATACTGTAGGGACAGATTCTCTCTCTCCTTTGATGTTTAGGGACGACAAGGCCTCTATACTTTGTCAATAGGGACAGAGACTCACTATCTCCTTTGACGTTTATGGACAGATAATCTCTCTCTCCTTTGACTTCTACCTGCTGACCTGTCTTTATATTACACACTTCATTTTATTCCATAAACTGTAATATTTTAGTAAAGCAGTCCGTAAACATGTAAGCATACATTTTTTCTGTTCTTTACATCGCCCCCCCCCCCCCCCCCCCCCCCCCAAACAAAAAAAAATTAAAACCCCTTGACCAAAAGTGAAACACGCCACATGCTGACATGGTCCGGACGGACAGGCCAGATTACTTAATATTTTATCATGTCCTAATTGACATTATTAGAGAATCAGATCAGATTTCTTATTTCTACTATAAATTATGTACTATCAGACTATGGCTTTGTATTAACGCTAAATTCCTTTGTATTGCAATATTATTCAGTTTGGATTACACTAAATATGAATCAACCCACACCCACAGTGCCCATTCATTGGCTGTTCTCTCTAGGAGTGTATTCTAACACAAGGGGCAGTTACTGCCAAACATTTTTACAAGGCCAATCCATCAACAACCGCTGCTCTCTGTATGTATTTGTCATAAATTATTAGGGGTGCCGTATGCCCTCTCAGAGAGGCAGCAAGGCACCTTACTATACTAGAGGGAGGGATGTTAGTAAGCAAGGTTAGTTGCTTCAACTTGTGGAATCAGCTTCATTCTCACCAAAACAATCCCGTAACTAGGGAAACCATGGCATCATTGATTATATCCTGACAATTCTGTTACCCTGGATACATTCTGCCAGCGTGGTGCTGATACTGCGCAGAGATATGTAGATAGCAATTTATTCAGTATCATTTGTCACTACAGTGTGTAATACAATCATTGAGTTTAATTATGAAACTAATTAATTATAATTGCAACAGTTGGAGTCGGCGACGTTTTGTACAGTTGGATTTACCCTTTACCTGTTTACAGTTTTACCTATCAAACTACCTACCTACCTACCAAACTAAGAGTCTTAAGCTACATTACCAGTACCGGTTTTGCAGTGGTGTACTAGGCCTACGGTGCAGTGGAAGTGCGGTGCAGGCAGGCAGGGCAGCAGGGCTAACAGCAGGTCAGGCTGCAGGGCTAAGCTGCTAAGGCTGTACTGCTGTAAGCAGTCGGGGAGAAGTTCAAATTTCAACTGAGTTGAAATTTAAAACTTTTTTTTTAAAATTCAACTTTTAAGTTGTAAATTCAACTCTAAAATGGCAGGAGGCGCAGAAGGGCCCCAAGACGTCACAGAAGGGGTGTTTTTATTGTTTTTATGGATGTAACTCGAAAAATTAACCCTCATTACCGATGGAATAAAAACTTTCACCGTCGGGAATACTTTTTTTAAAAACATTTTAAGTGATTACATTTGCAAATTAGCTGAAATACTACGGGAATTTATTAGATGTATGAAATGACCGCTGTTTGTCATAATTATTATACAATGGAATACCAGTAATGGATTCCAATTCCTTATTTCAGTATCTCCAAAGCTACTCCAAAAGTTGAATTTTAAAAGAAAGTTGAATTTTAAACTCTACTCCAAAAGTTGAATTTTAATAAAAAGTTGAATTTTTAAAAATAAAGTTTAAATTTCAACTCAGTTGAAAATAGAACTTCTCCCCGACTGGTAAGGGCTCTACAGCCTGACAGCTCTAATAACAGTCTAAGGGCTGAAGGGCAATTAGCTGGCAGTCACTGACCTGCTGACTGACAGACTGACTGAGACCTAGAGTCTGACACTCAGACACTGACTGACTCTGACTGTGGACTGGTCTTGACTGATTCACTGCAGCACTGATTGTAGGGTAACATGGGGCTAAACGAACCGGGGGCGGGGACTAAGCGAACCACTTTTTTAAAAATCTCACAGAAATCGTGTTTTTTGAGTGAGGCTATAAAATATTGATCAGATAATATTGACAAACTATAGTACAGTAGTAGGCCTAGTTCGGTCTGTCGGTACCATTTCCAGATTTCACCATTATCAGATTATCCCCGGTTTACCCCACGTCTGCACGTTGGATACTGAAACAATCTATTGATGAAACGTTTAAGAGACCTTCATGCAGCACGTTGGATACTGAAACAATCTATTGAAATGTAAGAGACATTCATGCAGCACGTTGGATACTGAAACAATCTATGCGTTTAAGAGACCTTTGGGCGCAGTATGTGAGATACTGAAACAATCTATTGAAACGTAAGAGACCTTCATGCATCACGTTGGATACTGAAACAATCTATTGAAACGTTTAAGATACCATTGTGCAGCACTTTGGATACTGAAACAATATATTGAAACGTTTAAGAGACCTTCGTGTAGCACATTGGATACTGAAACAATATGTTGAAACGTTTAAGAGACCTTCGTGCAGCACGTTTGTTGCTGAAACAATCTGTTGAAACGTTTAAGAGACCTTCGCGCTGTAGCCTATATGGGATACGGTACTGTAACAAACTGTTGAAATTTCATAGTAGGGCTACGTAGGCTGGTACTACCTGGTAGGCAGATACAGTACCGGTACTACACACTAAACTGCAGTATTCTATCTGTCTATGTATGTCTGTTTGTAGTCTGGTTCTGGTAGTAGTAGTAGTGACACACACCCTCCACCCTCTACCCAGCTGCCCTCCTAATCCAGTAATGGTACAATTGGTACACTTATATATACATTATACAAAAAAATAGAATCATCTCATGTCTCATGATTAGCCTACCACAATATATCCCGATCGGGATATTTACAAAATATATGATTTTCACTCTGCAATATCTTTTGAAAGCCCTAACACAGCCATTCCAAGCAAAAGTAAACCTTTTGGTGAAAAATGAAAGTACCGGAACCGGTACTTAGAAATGCATTTATTTTGTATTGAGTGTGTAGCACACATATTGTGCTTCATAAAACTGCTTTCAAATGTTCCATAACCCTCGCCAATTTTTTTTTACGGCGTCCGCAAAATGTGATTTAAAAAATGCCAAAAATTCAATATTTTTGGCATAATTACATACAAACCAAAATGGCATGATAATTACCAAACTGGCAATGCCATATGTTTTTCAGAATCTTATATCTATGTAGTAATTAGCTATGTCGGTTAAATAATGTACAACTAATAAATATTTTTCTAATAGCATTGTAATGAGTGGATGGAAAATATGTCACGACCGTTACGCTGAAGAACAAGTTTTTCCAATATCTCCATATCCCCTGCAGTAATGGTTATAATCTTTTATATCTATCGTTAGGTGGTTCGTATCAATTGTTTGAGCCATATAGTTTAACTTGACTGTATGTTCCAGTTGTAGTAATCAGCGTAACGGTCGTGACATTAACATGTGGGAAATGGGAATATTAGCATAGCATGTATAATTCAAGGAACGAAAGGTCGTCTTTTTTACTCTCCATTTAGATTACATTTAAAGTGATAATTGTAATATTAGGTGTACAAAGGTTTCTTCTTAACCTATAATGTGCCATAAGAGCACTTATGACCGTAACGGTTGTGACACAAACTTAGGAATCATTATTATACAGTATAAATTAATTTGTATCATTTATAATACCACTGCTGCAGTGGGATGTAATTATATTTATACTGTAATCAGGTAGTACACATAATAACCAAAATATCAGCTTACAATACTACATAGAACAGTAGAACGTATGGCTGCTTACATATAATCTGCAAAATTTGAAAAATTATGTTTATTTACTCTTGCACTTTTCATTTTAGCACCGAACATTGTAGGTGTATTCAACTGCGGAATTTAAAAAGCCTTCCATTGAAATCAGCGCACCAGAAAACCTGTATGTAATAGAAATAAACACCATTCCTACAAGTCTAGTTGTTTTCACTAATTTGAAAAATGCTGTTTACTTGCACTTTTCATTTTAGCACCAAAAATGGTAGGTATGTTCAACCAGTCAACTGCGGAATTTAAAAAGCCTTCCATTGAAATCGGCATACCAGAAAACCTGTATGTAATTGAAATAAATACCATTCCTACAATTCTTATTGTTTTCTCTAATTTGAAAAATGCTGGTTACTTGCACTTTTCATTGTAGCACCAAAAATGGTAGGTGTGTTCAACTGCGGAATTTAAAAAGCCCTCCTTTGAAATCAGCGCACCAGAAAACCTGTATGTAATTGAAATAAATACCACTCCTACAACAGTACAAGTCTAGTTGTTTTCATTAATTTGAAAAATGCTGGTTACTTGCACTTTTCATTTTAGCACCAAAAATGGTAGATGTGTTCAATTGCGGAATGTAAAAAGCCTTCCATTAAAATCAGCGTACTAGAAAACCTGCCTGAAATCGATAGCAATACCTAACTCTAATACCTAACCATTTTTTGAAATTCAGATTTATGTGAAAATCGATAATGTCACAACCGTTACGAAACTATGTCACGACCGTTACGCTGGTTAATTGATTGCCACATTCTCTAATGATACTATATTGCCATACTGTTAATTTCATTTTAAACTCTATCTATTAACATGTTAGTCTGACATAAGTAACGCTAAATAAGTACAGTAAATTCGATAGAAATTTATAATGTGTAGGAGTCTCTAAAAAGCTTGTCCATTTCAGTCACGACCGTTACGCCAACTTTAAACTGGAATACAATCAATAAAACGTAATGTATTCCAGTGCGGTTTCGATTTTATTAAAGGTCCATATCTTAGGATCATATCATAGTAATATCTTTTCAATATCATTCTTCCATGTGCCCTTAGAATACTCATTAATACCGGAAACCCATGCGGAATGTCACGACCGTTACGCTGGAATGGCTGAACACCACTTTGCGGGGCACAAACGAATATAACCCATTTTTTCTGATATATCTGCTGGATGGCGCCATTTGGGTCGCTTTTTTATAGTCTGATAGTTTAGGTCGCTTTTTGGAAAGGTTGAATATATCCCGATCGGGATATGTAAATATCCCGATCGGGATATATTCATATATCCCCATCGGGATAGGGAACCCTACTGACTGGAGTTTTAAAAAACTATTAAAAATAGGCTATCAGTTATTATTGATTATGTTTGGACCAAGTAAGTTAGAGTTTCCACTGAACTCCAAGTAATAAGATTTGATCTAATCTTAAGTCCTCTAACTGCAGAACTGTCTAACAACAGACCAATATCTATATACAGTACAGGTAGGCCTATAGTTGTAGATTCCTTATGGAACATCATTTTTCAACGTAGCTACATATTTAGTATTTTTATAGAAACTTTATCTTTGGTTCAATTTACCCCCTACAGCCCTACTTCTTATAGTCTATGGGTCAATACGAACCAATCAACATAGTGTGTAGGACTGGTTGGACTTACAGGCTTATTTATTCACCTTTTTACCGTTTATATAATGGTATAAAGATTGTTCCTTTGTTTATTTGTGTCTAACTATAACTGTGATTCGCTTAAAATTACCTTAATACTGTAATATGGTTCGCAAATACAAACAAAAGACGGCAACTACTTATGAAGTCGATAAACTAAAACTGGCAATTCAAGCTGGAAATTCAAAGGAAATGTCTCAAAGAGAAGCGGCAAAGCATTTCAAAGTTCCCCGAGGCACTATCTGACTATTGCTCGACACTGCTCTCTCGAGATTTCAAAGTTTGGAAGAGGAGCAAAACCCATTCTTTCTGAAAAGGAGGAATCCTACCTAGTCAAAATGGTAATAGCTTTTGCAAAGTTTGGTTTCCCATTGGACAAAAATGAACTTATTAATTTAACCGAGCAGTATTTGGAAAAGATAGACAAGAAAGACCGCTTCAAGAATGGCCGTCCTGGAGATGAGTGGTACAAGGGTTTTCGAATGCGGTGGCCTATATTCTCAGAGCGTACACCGGAAATGCTAACATTACAGCATTAAATCGTGCGTTGTCCTGCAACAAAGTTGTTGTGGATGCTTGGTTTTCTATCCAATTTTAAACCCTGATAGAACTCGGGATTATAGATAGGCCAGCACAACTTCTCAACTACGATGAAACCGGATTTATGACGAGTCAAAATGGAAAGAAATCTCTGCAAGTGGGGTGAGAAAAACTCTGCTCAATTAATACCGGGATCTGGGAAAGATCAGTATATGGTATAGGCCTACAGTTCTTGCTACGTGTTCCGCCAGCGGGAAGACTTATCCACCTTTTATTATATTTGAAGGAAATAATCTCTGCTCAGATTGGACAGTGGGTGGCCCCAACGATGGCCTATATGGCATGACACAGAATGGCTGGATGGACAGCACCAAATTCAGTGAGTACATGATGCATTTGGTTATTTGGCTTGATAGAGAAAAAGTCCCTCGTCCAGTGTTACTAATCTACGATTGGCATCTTAGTCACATATCGCTAGAGACGAGTGTACATGCCGTAGAAAATGACATAACCATTCTTTGCCTTCCTGCTAACTGTACTCATCTCCTCCAGCCCATAGACGTTGGAATATTTAGGCAAGCAAAATCTCTCTGGGCAGAGATCATCCAAACCTACTATCGAGAATCCCGACTAAGGAAAGTCGATAAATTTACCTTTCCAAAGTTGCTAAAGAAAAGGGCATTCAAGCCAAAAGACGTCACCAGTACCTTTTCAAAGACAGGCATATTTCCATTTGACCCCAGCGCCATTGCAACCGATAAATTAATGACTTATTGATGACTTACCGATGACTTAGTTTCACCTTCGCAACATCAGCCAGAGGAAACAATTACCCTGGAAATCATTACTACTGGGACCAATGGCCACTCTGAGCCTGACCAGCATTCTACTTCAATATTAGAGAACCATCCTTCTACTTCAGCTTTTCCCGAACCACCATGTTCTACCGAATTCAATGAAAGTCTCGATTCACCACTAGCTGATATTGATATTAACATTACCAGCTCGGTTACAACGCCTGCACCTACGAATATGTCACCAAGTGGTCACAATCATTCTTCTCTGAACTCACTAGAAACGCCCTCTACACGTGCAATCACTGCAATTGTTAAACAACATTTGATGATGTCAAAGTCCAGCTCAAGGGGGCCTACTAGAAGGCAAGGTGTGAAACGGAGCTTTGGTGGGAAATCAGTAACATCTGATGAGGCTATACGGCGTCTTAGAGAGGCTCAAACCCTACAAGAGGAGAAAGCAAGAAAGCAGCAGGAGAGAAAGGAGAAGATAAAGCACAAGCCCAAACCAAAGCCTAGGAAACAGAGGAGAATAGTGGTTTCTTCGTCGAGTGATGAGGAAAATGGTGGAGATTGTGATGGAACTGTCACGGTGACAGCGATTAGACGGCTAAGAGAAAATCGCAAGAATCTACAGAGGAATGATAGTGAATCAAGTCATGGTGATATTGAGCACACTGAGAACAACAGTCATTTATGTGGCCAATTTAATGGACCAGCAATTTTCAAGGAGGTTGACGAGTGCGAGGATTGTGAAGTGTGTGGACGCTGGTTCCACAAAGATTGTATAATTATGTACAAGCAACCTCCATTGTCGGCTACAGAAATTTGTGACTGCAATAAGTAACAGTATTAACTAGCTATTTGTGACTGTAAAAAGAATGTAGGCTATAAAATTAAAATACGCATATGAACTTCAGTTATATTTTTGTAATCATTGCCTTAGTCTCGTCTCGATCTGTCCTTAATCTTAATTACCTAGGTAATTATTAATTTGAAGCATTTTGTGCTTTCACTAATTTTGTGCTTCTGCTTTTCTGCATTTTAAAAGTTTATATTTCTAATTGTGTAAAATGACTACACCGCCAACCTAAGCTTTGTAAATTTGCTTTGTTGTCAATATGTCAATTATATTTTTGTTAGCCTATTAAGCGTAAAAAAAAGCGCAACAAAAACTGACCGTGCATAATGTCATTCCTTGACCTGTTTTTAGAGAACATAATTATGCTGCTGCAAAATTGCCGATAAGTGATTTTTAAAACAGCCTAACACATTCACTATGAATATTCCAGGGATCTCATTGGGGCCAGTTTTTGTTGGGCTCTTTCTTAAAACAGTTATTATGGTTCGTTTCACCCCAATAAACATATTATCCTGGTTAATTAGAACCTACCTATGGATGTGCATATTTATCATGGTTCATTTCACCCCACTACTGGGGTGAAACGAACCACATGAGAAGTTAAAAAAAAATCGCCCAGCTCACTCAATAGTTGGGCGATCTGAGCGATAAAACCGATTTCAATCGCTAGACAAGGTATCATTTGTACAAATAGCATTTATTTAAATATAAAAATCCCATAACATAAAATGGGAGCGTCAAAAACTAAGAATTCGGTTCGTCGAGCCCTATGTTACCCAAGCTGTCGCTGTAGGGCTGTGCTGTAAGCAGGTAAGGACTAGGAATTGTCAGATTGTAGGCAGGGCAGCAGGGCAAGCTAGGCTGGCCCTGGCTGCCTGGCAGGAGGCAGTTCAGCAGTATAGAATCTGCTGGTCTGAGAATTAGCAATTAGGTACCGCCTGGCGCCTGGGGCCTGACCGCCACCACGTACAGTCAGACAGTTAGGTACAATCTGACAATGGCCAAATCTGGCAGCCTCAACATTTGCCACATACAGCAATGTTTATTGCAAAATCTAAGAACTTTTGGTTTTTCTAATTTTCGCACGCCCAGACCTGCAGACTGTTTTAATGGACACTGGCCTTCTTGAAGATGTGAATGATCTAGCAAATGTCATGGCTCATGGGGTTATATGGAGTTGTGCCTGCGCAATATTGTTATTTAATCCGGCATTATTTTATTCAAAAAAAATGCTGCAACAGCATTCTTAATACACCATGACCCGTAATATAGTGTAATTTTCTGATGACACGATTTTTCTACAATTCTTTACAATATTGCTTGAAATTTGAAAGACAACTAGTTCCACTCACCGTCGTTAACCCCATGAAGCCGGAATTTTCGACTTCGCCTTTAAATTTTTTTAATAAGCGTTTTAAAAAAGTGTCTTTTGCGAAATCGTACCCTCCGTATCGTGGACATTCTTCACATTAGTCGTAAAACGCTTATTAAAAAAAATTTAAGGCGAAATTGAAGGGTGACAGACCGAACGTAATCAGGATCGAATGTAACATAGTTTTTACGAATCGAACATAACTTCAATTATGTAACATTGGATCCTATAAATATGTTACATTCGATCTACAAATTACTAAGCTCGAATGTAACATACATTTATTTCAGTTGTGTTTTGATTTCAGGAGTTAACCGATGAAATGCTTCGTTTATTTACAGGAAGAAACAGTTTGGTGTTGGTGAATACAAAACAAAGACCCAATTAAGTAACCTGCATGCATAATCTTGTAACATGTGTTAACTTTCGTTTATTGTTTTGGTTCCCCCAACACGCCTCTGTAACCTGCTCCTTTCAGCCTTTAAATAAAAGTCACCTGCATAATCTTGTAACATGTGTTAACTTTCGTTTATTGTTTTGGTTCCCCCAACACGCCTCTGTAACCTGCTCCTTTAAATCTGTAAATAGCAATGTTACATTCGAGCTTAGTAATTTGTAGATCGAATGTAACATAATTGCGGTTACGTTCGATACGTAATATCTATGTTACATTCGATCCTGATTACGTTCGGTCCTGTATCCGAAATTGAAAATTCCGGCTTCATTGCTACATGTGGTCAACGACGGTGAGTGGAACAAGTTGTGTTACAAATTTCAAGCAATATGGTAAAGATTTGTCCGTGTTATCAGAAAATGACACTATATTACGGTTCATGTTGCACCCCTTCCACTGGTGCTTGGCAGCATGGTGTATATACGTAATTGCAATAATATATAATACAGCTGCAATCTGGCAATGCATGCCGAGTCGATAGTACTACCTGTACTAGTAGTAGTACAAGTACATCCCAACCTACATCTGTACATATATCAGTATATAATAATTTTCTAGTTCAGGAAATTATTATTACTTTATTGCATTTTATTTTACTTAATTACTTTATTATTCTTTATTGCTGTATTACGCTACCGGTACTTTTGCAGCAAAATTTGAAATGCCTATATGGCCTAGGCCTATTTGACATTACATATAGGCCCCTAGTCCTTAAATTGTTATGGAGAACCTTGAATCAACTTATTGTAACACTGGTACTGATGCAACGCCGAAATCGGACAATAACACCACTAAGGTTAATCAGCTGTTTCTACCGACCTCAGACTGTGTAACGTGGCAAGCCGACGCGTCTGTTTCATTGAACGCAGAACACACGGCCAGTAGTAACAATGTAACTAACCATATCGTCGACCAATTGTCTATGGTCTACCAAAATTTCGAGGATAACCAACCCGATTTCAATGGTACAGCTGTTCTCCATGGCAACGCCTTCTCTACGGGCACCAATCTACATCAGAATGCAACTCCGATCGCCAACCCCCAGCCTGGCGTCAATCCGGCTTGGAATGGGAGCGTCATTCCGCCGCCAGATGGCGCTATGCAGATTCCCAGTCCGGCTGCCACTATGGAACCAGACTCGACGACGGAAGGTATCGCCTATTCGGCTCAGAGTCAATCGAAACCGCAACAAACTACATGTTGTTTAAGTAAGTTGTGCTGCCTGTGTGTTTGGTCTGTGTGCTGCTGTTTGTGTGCTACTGCTGCTGCCTGTGTGTTTGGTCAATGGTCACCTGTGTATTATTTGGTATGTGTGCTGCTACCTGTATGATAGGTCTGTGTGCTGCTGCCTGTGTGTTTGGTCGGTGTGCTACCTGTGTGTTTGGTCTGTGTGCTACTGCTGCTGCCTGTGTGTTTGGTCAATGGTCACCTGTGTATTATTTGGTATGTGTGCTGCTACCTGTGTGTTAGGTCTGTGTGCTGCTGCCTGTGTATTTGGTCGGTGTGCTACCTGTGTGTTTGGTCTGTGTGTTTAGTCTGTGTGCTGCCTGTGTGTTTGTTCTGTGTGATGCTACCTCAGTACCTGTGTGTTTTTTTGGTGTTTTTTTTTTAATTTGTTTTAAATTTTTTTTGGTGTTTTTTTTTAATTTGTTTATATCTCCAATGTGGTTGAAAAATGCATTGAAAACGATATACCGTCAAAAAGAGAATGAACTAAACATTTTTTGAATTCAGCATGATCATTTTCATCATATTTTTCGACCACTTTTTGTATTTTCATTTTCTATTTCTGATAATTGGCAATTTTGTAAAAAAAAAATCTTTTACAAAAAGTCTAACTTTTCATTAATAAAATGGGGAAATATTATAAAATCAAGAATGCTGGTCGTATGTAGCATATTTTAGTTATACAAAGATGCCTCTACAGCACTCCTTTATAATAATAATTATTAATGAATAATAATATTATATTTCATGTATCTTATGTCTTATGGACGAATGTTAGGTCGTTTTTCGATTTAACCTAAATATAAACTGTAATATAGGCCTACCGGGTATATATATTGAATATAATTATAATATATTATACCGGTAATCATATACATACATACATTTTACGATGTAAAAGTAAAGCGTAAAAGCGCAAGTTATTTTATGATTATTAAATTTACAAGTTTATTTATCTATTATTTTTCTAGGTGACCAAGATATGTATCTTTGCGGGAATTGCGGCAAAATATTTAATAACTTGGATCTCTACATGGTCCATAAACAGATAGCGGCGAACTACGGCTCCACCTCCGCAGCCTCCGTTCCTGCGCCGCCACCTGCGCCGCCTCAACCCATGGCCAATATCGCCAAAAATATACAGCCGCAGATGTTAACCATTGTGCCGGCGCCGACGCCTATAATCTACCAACTACCGTCGGTGAGTTACAACGCCCAGGGCGACCCGATTCTCCTGACCAACACGTCGACCGCCGGCCCCCACCGCGTCATCCTCCCCAAGGGGCTATCAACGCCGACCAAACACATTCCGTCGCCGCGGCCCAAAAAGAAAGAACCATCCCCGAAGATGAGAACGCAGAATCAGCCGTACAGCCTGAACCCGAGGGAGCCCGGGTACAAGCCGCCCTCCAAACGACCGGGCTATCGCCCGCCGTCCAAGAGACCCGAGTACAAGGCCGCCAAGAAGGCGAAACTCCTCGCCCTAAAAGCCGCGCAGCAATCCCAGACGCTAAATCCGCAGACGGCCTCGTCTAGCGAGTTGGCGGATGGGAATATTAACTTCGATACGGTTAACTTAGACTCGCTAGGCCCCTTGGTGCAGCAATCCAATAGTATAGCCAACGTAGACGCGCAACTCAGCAAATCTAAAGTAAAAACACTAAAGAAGAAATCCCCGAAGAAAGCGAAGAAACCGGTTGGCGCGGATATCCTGCAAACCGCGTTGCAAGACACCCTGCACGACGTGTTGGCGCACGCAGGCGAGATGTCGCCCGCGGTTCTAGATGAATCGCTATTCGCTCGGGACAACATCTCCGTAACGAGCAACGATCGCGTTCAGTGCGACGATTTTATGCACGAACTAAACGATGTCCTAAGCAAACTAGATAACCAAAATGCGATCACCTCTGTGGTAGACAGTCATAGCTTTAAAGTATCTGTAGATAATAATTTCATCGTTTACACCACTAGTTCTAGTACTGAGCAATCAGTTGCCTTCCCTCAACCGACCTACACCAATCTGTTGTCTGTCAAACAGGAACATTTAGACTTCGCTATGAACGCGTCCACGCCGGTTAATAAACCCGATTTCGTTGACATCCTACCGAAGACCTCCGATCTGTTGACTTGCTCCAGTTTGCCTCCGTCGGATCCAACTGATCAGTTTTCTGATTCGTATTTAGTCGGTGGTGGTCGAATTGCGTCCGGTGAAGTAAGTAACGGAGTAAACCGAGATTATGGTCAAGGGGTTTATGGCGATTACGTGAATATTGTTAGTGAGGCCGAAACACAACATAACCTAAACCCTAAAGATAAGAATGCGAAAGGAAAGTTAAAGAGGTCGAGCGAAACTAATTCGAATTCATCATCGAAGCAGGATAAGGTCAAGAAGAAGAAAACTACTGCGAAAGTCGAAACAACAGCTGATAACCGGCCGTCCCAAGATTTGTTGAATGATGATAAAGGAGAATTAAACTCCCTACCCGGAGGTCTGAAACATTTGGTTGACGGCAATAAAGGCAACGAAAAGAAAAAGCAAAAGAATGCGAAAGGAAAGGAGTACAAATTAAAAACATCTCCAAAACTGACAGAAATTAAGACTGAGATGTGTACTGTGGCGATGTCTACCGGTGACTCAGCATTGTTGGATGTCAACGTGCATCTTGAAAGCAGTTTGGTGGATACAACCAACCAATTAGAGAGGAGGTTATTGGACGATAATAGAGGATGTTTATTAGTAAATCAACAACCAATAGAAACACACAAGGATTGTTTAGATGTTAGTGACACCCGCAGTGCAATACTAGACGCAAATCCTCCTGAGTGTAGCAATAAAGGACCGGACCGCGGTTTAGGTTTTGTTTTCGATTCGGAAAGGTTTCAAAATGATGCCGATCGAATATCGAGTATGTATCGTTACACCAGTGGCGACGCAATTAAATTAGATATAAATAATGGGGCCATAGCAATGAAGGCTTCGGAATCTGGACAATTAATTACCCCGACACCAACCAACGATAGTGAGCTCACTAGTGTCTGCAGCGGAACCACTGGGAGCTCAGCGCCAACCAATCATGAAGCAATCTCTTGCGGTGCTGCGGTCTCTGATTGTCCACCAGACTCTACACAATTTGATCATGGTAATTCAATTTCCCACCATTCTTCTAGCGAAGGCATTTCAGATGTTTTTCACATGGTTGCACCAATGAGCATGACGAGCGCCATTAAAGGAGTGAGCGCGTTTGAACCAGTGAGCAATGTTCAACCAGTGAGTGCGTTTGAGCCAGTGAGTACGGTTGAACCAGTGAGAACGGTTGAACCAGTGAGTAATGTTCAACCAGTGAGTGCGTTTGAGCCAGTGAGTACGGTTGAACCACTGAGAACGGCTGAACCAGTGAGTAATGTTCAACCAGTGAGTGCGTTTGAGCCAGTGAGTACGGTTGAACCAGTGAGAACGGTTGAACCAGTGAGTAATGTTCAACCAGTGAGTGCGGTTGAACCAGTGAGTACGGTTGAACCAGTGAGAACGGTTGAACCAGTGAGTACGGTTGAACCAGTGAGTATGGTTGAACCAGTGAGTATGATTGAACCGGTAGGGACGTTTGAACCAGTGAGTACGGTTGAACCAGTGAGTGCGGTTGATCCAGTGAGCGCGGTTGATCCAGTGAGCGCGGTTGAACCAATGAGCGCGGTTGATCCAGTGAGCGCGGTTGAACCAGTGAGTACGGTTGAACCATTGAGCGCGGTTGAATCAGTGGGCTCGGTTGAACCGGTGGGCACGTTTGAACCAGTGAGCGCGGTTGAACCAGTGACCGCTGTTGAACCAGTGAGAGCAATTGAACCGGTAGGCACGTTTGAACCAGTGAGCGCTGTTGAACCGGTAGGCACGTTTGAACCAGTGAGTGCGGTTGAACCAGTGAGTGCGGTTGAACCAGTGAGTGCGGTTGAACCAGTGAGTGCGGTTGAACCAGTGAGTACGGCTGAATCGGTTATAACGGTTGAACCGGTGAGTCCATATGATCCAGTAGGTCCATATGAACCTGTGAGTCCATTTGATCCAGTGAGTCCTGTTGAATCAGGGAGCACAATTGAACCAGTAAGTAACAAAGCCACCGCTCATCTGGAGTCGCTTGAGGATGGTGATGGGCATACAAACTTTACATCAGGTGTCAAAGAGTGTAGGATATATTTAAAGCGTTGTCACAACAACAATTAACAGCTGTTATTGACGTATCACTATTTATTTTGTATATTGTATAAACTGTCTGATATAGACGTTTTTAGTAATCATGTATTAATTTTTAGTTGTTGTTCATAAATTTATCAGCAATTTTTGTGCAGTATAATATATTAACATATTGTGGCATTATCAAATTTTATGTTTGTTTTATGTTATGCTGCATTCCGAATTAACTTGATTCTGCTTTTTAGAAGGGATGGACAAATATAAACAAGCAATAATGGGATGCATAGAAATGTAATATACTTGTTTCTAATGTATTAAATTTATCTATCAACCACAATAACTGCTTGAACACTTTAAATGTTTCCGGCAAGAAGTGGGCATTTTACGTTGAACGCAGGAAATACAAATTATATTTCATTTATTGGTAGTCGCTTTTTGAACAATTTATTTTATCAAATTTATAAACCTGTATGTCATTTAAAAAAACCGTTATTTTTAAATTAATATTCTAAAAGGGGCAGATAAAGAGCAGTGCCCGAAATGTTAAATTACAAATAATAGCAGTACAAGAAACTAAATACATTACCCTATAGAGAGGTGCGACGGTTTTAACATTGTATTTTCCTAATTGGCACTAAGGTAGTTTTTTTTACACAATGAATTGCATTATAGTCTTAAGAAAAAGAAATGTTTTACATAGAAAAACATCGTCAAGTTAGTTTGTTATGCTACGAATTATTGTATTCTTAAATCGCTACAATGTTTTCTTACATGTTTTGTTACATTTATTATTTAATTCCTCATTGTATTTAAAATTTTCGACGCAAGTGATATTTATTTTTATAACATTCCTCTATGACGATTCAATAACGATTTGGGAGGGGGGGGGGGGGGGGGGTGGTGGTTGTCCATATAAGTTTTTTCTTTGTAGGCCTATGCATTATGCAATAACGATAACAAAAGTCGAGTTTATCTGGAACGAACTCACGAAGTTCTAACGAACTCTATCTAGAAACAAGATTCCCCGAAGCGAGTGGCGAGGATACTTTTCAGAACAGCAAAACCTCCACCATTCCTTCAAGTAGTACATATTTGTTCATTTTTTACTTATAAAACGCGGGAAAGTATAAAATAAGGGAAAGTATTTAGGATGATGTTCTGAAGTGTGTTCTCAAGTTCCTCTGGGATGTCACCCAATCGTGCGTTACACTGCTTAATTTAAGATTTTCATTACTTCATTAGGTACTTCTTAACTTTTTGAAATGTTACAAAATCCCTTTTGTCAAATTATTGACTAGTTAGTTAATGTGTGTCGAGCCACGAAGTGGGCGAAGTCTTAGCATAGGGATACGGTACCATTAACCAGTTGTCTGTCGTCGTCGTCGTCGTAAATTTTTGATCGCTAATAACTTAGTCGTTCCTTAATGAAATTAAACCAAACTTTGTGTTAAAGCTTTTGCGGCAAAAATATGTCGTTTTTGTGCAATTCGCGAACTACTCTAAAAAGTCCAGCATTGTTCTAAGGTGTTGGAGAAAGTATAAACTTATGCCCTCTAGCGTCTGTCTTAATCCAGAACTAACATGACGAAATTTGCTAGCTGTGTTTCTTTATGCGTAGAGCGATTTACCTTTGACATATAAAGATGACGCAATGCGGCAAATACAATCCACTCATATACCATACTAACCACACTCTGATATTGCAACACATCCTGACTCTCAAACGTCCTGACTTCTGACACCTTCATACTGTTTTTATACTGTTCACTGTTATAATATATTGTGTTTGTAACCTATTTGATTAATGCCAATGTTTGGAGAATATTTATGAATATCCGTTAATTCCCTTGGCTTTCTTGATTATTGAGGTAAGCAGAGGGCTGTTTCATAGTCCCCAACGTACGTGAGCTAAATTTATCCTTATATATGAGTAAAATTGGTGACAGTCGGCAAATTAGTGTTTCAGTACTATTGTAAGTTGCGTGAGTGTGAACGATTAATAATACACGTTCTTGGGGCCTTCGCGCAGGACGAGACCCAGTTATGAGATACAAATTAAAATTGAGCGACTGTATCACAAAATCAGTATTTGAGAAATTTAACCATACCGCCAATCAATCAAGAAAGGGGGACAATACGTGTTCACCCCTTTTAATCTGCACCCCCCCCCCCCCCCCCCCCCCCCCACCCTTCCCACCCACCAGTACATAACCATCGCACGTTCAATATGCAAAGCCAGGTGGTTTTAGGAATATAATGGACGCGCAGTACTCGTCTTCATTATAAGCCGTGTTGCGTTCGTCCTGTTTTGTATTTAAATATATTTC